>JAQFXM010002465.1:0-24676 GCA_034693345.1 Entomobrya multifasciata
TTCAATGAAATATCATAATATTGCCAATATGGACAATACAGTTGTGTATACATTTTTAGACAATATATCAGGTCAACCTACAAGTGGTCCCAGTTATTGTAAATTGTTCTGATAAGGATCGACATGGCTGTTCATCTCCACCATTAATAAAAATATTAATATCTCCAATTGTCTTAAGCTTCAATGAACTATCCCATGCAGATATTTGAAATGAAGGGTCTAAACCGATAATACGGGACACTGGTTTTACCGAGTTTAGAAATTACTGTGTTGCCAGCATAACCCGCAGCTAAAACCATCAAACAAAGTAGTAGATATTAAAGTCGTTTAAATATATTTTAAATTGATTATTGATATCTTACTATGGCAACCCATGCTGTGGCCAATTATAACAACGTTGTCAAAACTTATTACACATTCGACACTTAAGAAATTCATAAAATCTGCTAGATAATTGGCAGCTTTGGGAACTCCGATGAAGATAGCTTCCAAGTAAGCTAATGCTCTGGATACAGGATCACCTACGGATTCACCACAACTTATTTGGGTATTGAAAATTGTGAGATTGAATATGCTATTGATTTTCTTGTTTTAACAGTTAACTAACCAAACAGTTTTCTAAGCAATATTCAAGTCCTACAATGTTGTATTATAATCTTACAAAACTCGTATTTTTAGAAAGCAGTACAAAACTACCGTACATTTAGCTCCATAGCCTTTTAATCTTGAATAGTGTTTTAAAGGAAAGATTTTTAGGAGGAACTTGTCAGCATAGCAAGATATTTTCCCACTTGTCTATAACTATACTATTAGGACATCTTATAAACAATAAGCTTTACTATACCAAACCACAAAGCGCATAAAAGTTATACACGTGCATGAGTTGAACTAAATGGTTGTAAAATTATATTTAAAAATATATGGTTATCGATATATTGATGTAACATATCGATCAAATCGTGGTTTGAAGATTAAGAAACACGGAAGTTTTGCCAATGTAGAAAGCTAATAGCTGGATGGCTTATTTATCTGATAAGTTCGATTTTTATATAAGCTGTGTAGAGTAACATGCACGTGTGATAATGGACAAAATAACTCAACAGTAAATGATATCGTTGTCTGAACTGACATTTTTTGATGGAGTTTTGGAATTTGAATTCAATTACTAATGCGTTACTTTGCCCCAACCTTAAAAATAACTTCTTTAAAACCAAAACTTTAACAGAGAACATATTTTATCTTCATTTGGGCAAAATATTATAACATTTTTCCCTATTGCATAACTCAAACAAATCACACAGTTGCAATACCATACCTCAGTTTTTCCTACGTACCTAACTGTTCAATTGAAGCTAAACTTTTGGAGTTTTAGCCTGTCTGTAAAGATGACAAATAAGATAAGTTTTATTTATAGTTTGATATCTATGTATCTTTGTGAAGAATCCAGACAGTAACATATTTAATTGATGACATGTCCGTTATATTGTTTGTTTGAATAGTTAACTAATTTCATTGCATGTCGAATACAAGCTAATTTTTCAAAATGATGTGTGGTAATATATTACGTCATAAATGCAACGGAAACAAAATAATTTCCTAAACCACGAACGTGTTGTTAGGAAATATGATGCATCAATTTTGTTTCGGTTTCCAAGTTAATTCGAATTCGATATTAACATAATTAACCTACATTTATGGAACTTAATTTATGGTGCTATAAATGACGGGTCATAAAAGTCTTCAGTATATTTACCAGGTAAGCTTCGAGTATTTCGATAACTCGTAGAAACAAATACTGCAAAAATACAATAATTTCCTCAACAAAAGTGTCAAATCGAAACAAAATCCTTTTGATTAATGACAATATAAAAAAGTTTTGTCAAGATTAAAAACCGATTTCTCAAAAACTTACTGAGGAAACACACTAAATATAGTTTTGTCCCTAAAATAGTACACAAAATCTGGAAAATTCATTCGATTATAAATACACACTAAAATGCTAAAAATGCAACGGAAACATGATAATCCATGAAAAACCAGATCATTGTAATGATAAAAAAAGGAACATTGTGATAAGTAATATTTTTTGGGGTCAATTGGGATTAAACAGAGGACCATTTGGAGTCAAGTATGGGGTCATTTGGGGTCGAGTATGGGGTCATTTGGGGTCAAGTATGGGTTCATTTGGGGTCACTTGGGGTCACAAATGGGGTCATTTGAAGTCAAGTATGGGGTCATTTGAAGTCAAGTATGGGGTAAAGTATGGGATCATTTGGGGTCAAGTATGGGGTCATTTGAATTCAAGTATGGGGTCATTTGGGGTCAAGTATGGGGTCATTTGGTGTCAAGTATGGGGTCAAGTATGGGGTCATTTGGGATCATTTGGGACTATGTGTGGGGTTGACCCTTGACCTTTGAGCTAGGGACTGAAAAACAATACCGGCCTTGCCTTTGACCTAGATGACCTATATACCAAATTTGGGGTCAATAGGTCAAAGGGTTCTCGAGTTATCGCGCGGACGGACGGACGGACAGACATCCTGAGTGAATTCAGTAAGGATCAATACATTGATCCTTAATAAATTGTGATCGGTTCCATATCCGTCACGACAAAGTGTAAATTGGATAATCATGACCACTTGAAAAATTGGTATTACCCATTCATTCATATAAACTAAAAACACACTTTTCATTTTCATTGTTGATTCGTTTGGTGTGGCCATTTGGTCTTCTATTTACCAACAAATTTCATGCATTTTTCATTCTTGAGAGTCCTTGTGCAGTCATTGACAGCTTAGGTAATACGTTGTTTTATTTTTTATTAAAAGCGTATAGCCCCAACCCAATATCCTTCTACATCATATATACCTATGTATAAAATTCATGTCTGGCTCAGGATTCAGTCACGGTAAAAAATATCTTTGGAAATGAGGGAATTGAATGATGATACACCTTCTCTATTTGATACAGGCTTATTTAACTAAAAAGTTATGTAACATCTAAAACAAGGATGCATTTTATCAATGACGCCGTTAGTTCCGAAATAAAATGAACTTCTGTAACATTTCTGTGCACAATGTACATCTCTGTATATTTATAAAATGTCTGCAATCTCCATATAACCATGTTAATTTGTTGTCTCTATATAATCTAATTGTATTAGACTTGAAGGTGATTACAATTTTTGGCATGTTTTCTGCTGACTTTTCCCACTTTTGCTCACTTCGCTTCACCAAGAAACGGAAGCAACAAGACGACAAGCTTTCACAAAAAATATGAAAATTGCCATAGTGCATGTTGTTTTATGTACGTCTGCGACCCAGAGCAAATAAAAATGTTGTAGAATGATACACAAAAGCTACATACGATGTTGCATCAAATCATTTTTTTCTTGTACATCAGACTTTACATCACACTTGGTTGCAACAAGCTGTTTCAGAGTAACAATATCAGGTTGCTTGCCTTTTAAACTCAATGAAAAGTCATGATGAGCTTGATAAATAAGGTGCACAAGAGAGGAAAGAGCTTTAATGGTAAAGAGTTGAGTTACCACAACCATATCGCTACCACCACTCTTTCTGCCTGTCTAGAGGTGTTACAGAATGATAGATCTAAAAGAAATCATGAAAATCTAAAAAGTGCGCACCACCGTTCAAGATCACGGGAAAGAGCTTTCTTATGACAGCGTGATCTTTAATGCGCGATATGTGTGCGTGGTGTAAAATTTTCATGCCATTTTCTTATATAATGAACTTTTCACACCACAACCGTTCTTTTCTATAAAAAAAAGTCTGCTGTGAGTTGACTTGAGTCTGTCACAAAAAGCTACTGTCACGCACAAACTTGTGTTGTTGGAGGATTATGTGTTTCATTTGGTTATATACACACACACCAGCCAAAATGCATCATGCAACGACAACAGCAATAATAATGACAATGACAACCGCGGCAACAGCTTTTGCAGATGCAGAGTTGGGAGAGTTCAGCAGATCTGTAGACGCACGACGCAACGCAATTTTTCTGCTATTCCATGCGACAACCATTTATAAGACTTAAATGCATTCTGTCGGTATAATGTGTTCTTTACAATTAGGTATTAGGTCTATTACAAGTTCAGATTAATAATATGAACTTGAATCATTGCATGTGTAAAAGTTTTTTTTGAGACCTATTTTGTAGTTTTTCATCATGTAGCATGTTTTTATATTCACACCAAAATAACATGAAATACAGAAACATGACGATTTTTCCCGGAAAATGAAAAGTTACTTTTTGTAGGAATCTTCGTCACACCCACAAACACACATATTTTGCTTTTGGTGAAATCTGGGGGAAAAAGTTTGTAGATTGGATACGGAGAGTACACCGTCACCCTTAAGACACTCCGTTTACGTCATGTCACTATATTTCAAGGATAAAAAAATAATTCAAATTTAAACTGAACAGTGGATCTGCCAAAGAAAGTGAGAGTATTAACTTTTATGTGATTACTTTCCTTTATATACATTTTAGTAGCATGAATCAACTTATCACGTTGGATTAACAAAAATCATGGTAATATTTATTTTTGTTGACAAAAATATCATCCGACAAAATCAGTGCAACACACTTTCACAAACTGTACTTGCTTTCTGATGCATATATTTGGAATCATACGTAAATATACAGACATATCGCTTCATATTATGCATACAAGTACGGTACATCAGTTACAAATTTTCTTTCGAAAGCTTTAATAAGCCGGAGTAGAAATCTTCTTTTCAGAATTTACAGTGTCAAAATAACATTTTTTCATGATTTTTACGATGAGTATCATTCATGTACCAAACATTTTACTTTATTTCTGACAAGGCGGCAGAGCAAAAGAAATGAAGAAACATATTTTTTTATTCTAATATTTATACTGAAAAGGTAAACGACTGCGGAATAATATTCTTACACAAATGGGTGATGAGAGGGCATAGGCATAACTGCACATTCTCAAATGCATTCTACGTCACCAAGACATTAGCCTTTAAATAATATGCTGTCTGCCAGGTCAAGAACGAATGAAAATATCTTTCTCCAGCTGAATGTTTTACAGCATAAGTGAATACGTCGAAATTCAAAGACATTTCAGTTCCATATTCGTAATATATGTGAAAACACTACTTTTCATTATACTTTTTTAAAATTACTTTAATAGTTCATCAGTAATTGTTTTACTGCTATTCGATTTCAATATAAAATATTATATGATGGGATAACAGGAAAAAATTCTTTTTTTATCCATGTAAACGGGTTAGTTTGTATACAACTGATAAATTCTGTGTTCATTATGTATTGTACTACTTTCTATGTGTCATGAAGAATCCTACTTAACCCTAATATTGTACAAACTTTTACATGAGAATGAATGCATAACTTGTAGAAGAATTATTAGAAAACACATGTAACAATTTGTTCACTTTTTTATTTCGTTGTACTGACTTGTGACTATTTCAAGTCACCTTTCTTATTCATTCCAACACCATCTCATCATCTTTTATCTCATATTATCCTAACGATCTAATCGAAACAAACAGGGTCATGTCTTTTCTAAAGTGGCATGCACACAAAACACACAAACAAGCCACAACTTGACATTTATGACAGACACTAAGGTCTTGGTGCCCTACCAAGGGTTCACCTGCTGCGTAACTTTTGTTGTCTATCGTTAAAAGGAAATATACCAACTTTGAAAAAAGATGATCATCAGCTCCTTCATCCCGCGGCAGTAATATCACATTTTTATTATTTGCGTGGTAATAACACTAGATATTTATTTTGCCTTAAAGAAAATGTATTCTTTTCAAAAGATAAGCATATTTCAAATAAAGTGCATCGAGTTTAGGATCTAAATAAATTTTCTTAGAATACTATTCATGGATACGATGCACAAAGTTGCAGACGAATAAGTATAAGGAAGTGGTGTAAAATATACCATATACCTATCATTTATTGTTATTTTTATATTCTTAAAGTGCTTTAAAATTTATAAACGTGTTAATAAATACAACATGTTGTGATATTTTTGGTTTATTATTTTGATGTACGACGATAGATGATGACGATGTAAAAATACATATATGAATAGATATACTTTTTATCGTTCAGTTTGTTTAGATGCTACCCCTGTAAAGGAATTCTATGGAACACCTTTCACATTTATTTCAACTCCAGCAGGATTTATCGTGTGATTATATTTTTTCTCTTTTAAACGTCATCGGAAACTAAAAAAAACTAGTTGCTATTACTACTTATGAGTGAATGCAGACACACTTTAAAACAAGCTAGTTGGGTCGTCGACTGAAGACTTTTAAAAAAATGCATGCTTTTTGTTCACGAGACAAATTTACGATTTGTCAAGATCCACTGTTGAACTGGACTAGATTTAGAGGGTTTTTACGACCCAATTAACCTGGTTACTTTGTTTAAGACATGGTAGCCCACCCTGGACCATGTTATGTATGTTTTAACAGAAAAATATAAACCAAAGAAAGTGATGGTAGATGAGGAAGACGAAATTTCAATGCTTACAAATACTAGAATAGATCATCAGGAGCGTCTACCTGAGCAAAACCAACAGAGACAAACGTAAACGAGGTTTTGTACCTGAAATTACTTAGACTTGAAAATTTGTTGTTCTTTTCTTATTATCGAAATCGATTACACCAAATGTCAATTGCTTTGGATTTAAAAGGAGAACAATAAGCACACTGGTTAAATTTCCAACTGTTAAATCTGTTCGTTAACTAACGTAAATGCATATGAAGTACTTATAGGCTTTGCCTTTCTAGGGGTTTGAGCTTTAAAATTAAAATAGGATCTAATGTACATACAAGAATTTCTTCGTTGCACTATCAATTTTGATTTCTGCCTTGTTTTCTTAATTAGGTTGTAGCATTTTCCTTCTTTCGTCTTTCTTTCTTAATGATGAAGTAATGTCATGAATGCGAATTGCAAACTTGATACCTTGTCTACATTCTACTACTTTTGGATCATGAAACACCTTGCTCCCACACGCACAATATCTTATGTACTTAATACCTTTTTCTCTTCCTTATAATCTATTCGCGTAAAAGAAGTCAGTAGGGTGCCCGATATTTTCATCCACGCAGTAGTTTTTCTTCCACGCAATGTGATTCCAGTCCAGGGCACCACTTCATTATCCGTGCACCGTTGTGCGATTTATAAACTCCACTGGAGAACCTCATATATGCCCTTTTTGGCAATCTAATAGACTGTAAAACGTATTTAGAATGGGACGAATATGAGTATGTGCCATCATGGAAGGTGCTTATGTGAGAGGTCGACTAATACGTGAGTTTTCAACATTTAGACCTTGTTTTCTGTCAGAGAACGTTTCGTAGCTCTTCAAGTTTACTTTTTCATTTTTCAATGAGAATTTAGTCATTTAGAGTTGGTCTGGGCAAGTAAAAAGGCATATCATTTGTGTTGCACAAATCGGATGCGTATAGTAGTTTGATGCAAGTTAGAGGTATTTTTTCTCTATTCCCGTTATATAACAACCATATTATTCACTCATGCTTTATGAAATTAAAGTGTTTATCCTACTCTTCTTTTGTTCTTGCTGGAATATTTGTTATTATTATGACTACGAAGGCGTCACAATCCACATTCATGTTTTCACTGTTACGTACGTTTTTACCAATTATGTCCGTAAAGTTATTGCAGATGAGAATGAAATATGAAAAGTGTCATATTTGGAAGTGGACTGTGCCCATACACGTTTTTTTTCGCCAAGTGAATGAAAGTAAGAAGTTTTTCATAAAATCTAATGTCTAATGTATCATACGCATACATACTGCACATCTTTGCGTAATGTGTAATATGAATTCAAAAGAGTCGTTGTCATGTGTTTTGTTATTTGTCAGTTTTCTTGATGATATATAAGCATAATCGCATTATTACAAGGAAAAAAGAAAGGAGGGAGTCTATTATACGTGTATTTTGCCGGAAAACCTGAGTAACAGCAACACTTCTTTTGCTGCTTTTGTATTATCCTTCATCATCATTTACAAGGCAATGCATTACTATTTATATTACTTTTTATGTACGTATAAAATAATAATACATGTTGCAAAATTTGAAATATTTATAATGAAAAATTACTCTGTTCAATTAGTTCCTCGAAGGATTTTTTGCTAAATAGGGAAAATTAGATATTGCAATTTTTTGGGAAAACAATTAATCATTACCTTGTTTTCGTCGGGAAGACCCACCCGATATTCCAAAACTGCCAAGATATTTACCCAGGAGGATAAATTGGGTCCCACTTGAAGATTTACAACAGGTGGTTCTATAGATATGAACATATTAATTGCGGTTTTATGCAAATAAAATATGAAATGTGTAACGGTTGTTCTTGATAAACTCATCGCTGAGGGTCGACACATCCAAATGTTTTACGTTCTTTGACAAACATACAAATTTCCGTCAACTTTCAAATTTTTTATTACAACACTAAAATTCAGAGGAGTTCAACAAGTTATGGATATTTATATTCATATGTATATATTTTTAAAACATCTTATCATAAACGGAGCTTGTATAACCGATGAAAATATAACGAACTGTTGTGGTATTCGTTGTATGCCAGATTTTTCCCCTTAGTTGTATTGTCATTTTTTTCTTCCTCTTCCTATCTCTAACCATCTGAAACCATCACAAGTTCATCGGATTGCCCAAGCAATTATATATGTGTGTATGCCAGCCTAAATGTGAAGATATTTTTCGTGGGCTTAATGCTGTTTTAGCTGGAGGATGCGTAAGTGACACATGACGAGGTTTTGACATTCAACTACCAAATTTGGAATAAGGCCATGTGAGGGGTCTCTCTTTCAAACGGAAAAGAAACCATACAGTGCAATATAAAAAGCGTACAGAGAGCGCGACACCGTGTGTGAGCGTATAGGGAGATGAGTTACTATTTAAAGCCCTATTTTCTTGTTAGCCTGGTAAAACTGTATCGTTTACAAGAGTTTTGAAAACGAAGCTAACAGTACTGCAACAATATATATGTATGTATTTTCAACATATCAGGAGCAACAATGGCAATGAAACGATTGACCTAGCAGCCGTTTACCATGTCGTCTGCTTTCCAGTTGACATCTCTCTTTATTTTCAGCGTAGGTTCACAGGGACGATCTGTACAACACCCCTTCTTTTTTACATCTACTTTGTTTGATTGCATATTTATCAAATGGTCAACTGTTACATCGTTCCGACTGTGAAAAGTGTTTATAAACTCCACACAAAAGAGTTAAAATGTTTTTTTTCCGACTTGATTCCATTCGATCACATTTTAACCATCATTTTTATAGTTACGGAAATGTGTTTTTGAATTAATCACGTTTTTAATCATGGCATCATGATGGCACGAAGGTGGATCTCATAAACCCACTTTTTATTGTTGTGTGATGACAAATAAAAAAGAAACAAAATTTTATTCTCTGCAAAGGAAATAACATAGCAAAATTGATAGTGGACAGGATAAGTTTATTTAAACTTTTGTGCTGTTTTTGGTTAGTTATGTTACATGTTTGCAGAAGCCACAACTTTCATGGATCGAGTGGAAATGAAACACTGCACATGATGCAATGTGCTGATTTGATGTGTGTGTAAAATGTATGCACAGTACAAGCACCACATATGCATAAGGATCCGAAACCAAAGTGATATGTGGTAGAACCAGATCCATCTAATTTGAAAATCAAATGTAATCTTTCCTTTTTTGTCGTATTGTATGGGAAGAAGGAAAAAAATACGAAATCAGCAGAAGCTAGAATGAAGAAAGCAGCTTGACAGAGTGAAGATGATTTTTTATGTGAAAAATAAGCTTGCTTGTTCATGTTATACTTTTCATGAACATAACTCCTTTGCAATGTGAGTAGTACACATGTGCTTGTGTATCATACCCTATTACAGTTATGTATATAATTTGATTAGAATGATATTACTTGAAAATATGAGCATAAACATAAACTTGTTTCTATTTTTTTGGGGATTCGTTTGCCGTATTTTGTAAGAAGGATGTTCACGTTAACATTCTTTAAGTAATCCAAATGTTGCTATTATCTAAGAAGAAGTACTAGTGTTAGTAATATTACTACTATTTATGAGAAATGAGTAAATATCATCATCCTGATTATCATTTCCCTTTTAGATTTCCAGCTATGTGTGTCATAAAAATGTCAATGATTGCTACTTTTCATTCTCATTTTACCTTATAATATTACTTACACTCTTTTCGAACATGTTTTGCAATACATTTCCGATTCGCAGCGCAGCGGTGGCGGCGGTGAGTCAGCAACAGAGTGAAATGAGATAAATTTAAGAGAGATGCTTGCATGTTTGTTCAAAACATACTTTATATAGACGCGTATTTTCTCTTTTAAAAACACATATTGTACAAGTACCAAAATATAGGAAACAACCTTATTATTTATTTAATTGCAAGTGACAAGACATGACATAAGAAATATGGAAGTCATACTGTGCATCTTTGAGATTTGGAAACATTCTTAGTTTTTGCTAATCAAGAACGGATTGTTCAGCGCAAGACGTTTTTCCGTTTGAGCAAAACGGATGTACCTGGGAACCAATTAACAATATTAAAAATAGTTTTTACTTTAAACCTTGTCATCACAAAAGGTAATACAAAATTACCTTTTAATAAAACTTGATAAGTGTTGCATATTTCTTGACCTACTCCAAATTGAGTATTAAATATTTAGAAAATGATTATGAAATTACAAAAGCTTAAGGAAAATATTAAGTGTTTAATTTAAGTGTGAAACATATTTCGCAGACTGACGAACACATTTTCCATGCTACAAAGAGAATTCAGCGTTTTTCACTGGAACTCAGCCAGTAACGCGGCACGTTTAGTCATATGATACTTTAAACTCTTATTTTTTTAACACAAGCACACACGTGAGATTTTGAAACAAATGTTTATGCCAATAAATATAAAACAAAAAAGCGTAATATCACGAAATATAAGCCTCAAATGTCAAACCTTATGAACATTACTGAATAAAGTAAAAAATATGCTAGCGAACTAAATCATGTCACACATTACCCCAACACATCAACGAGGAAATGCTAATTGTAAAGCCAGAATGAAGCAAATAGCGATTATGCCTATATTAGGAAAGTAATTGTGACTCTAAAACCCATCATTAAATGCATAGGTGTAGGTTAGAAACTTATCATTTCCTAAATAACATTATATAATAGAATAATAGAACTGATTGTTGTAAATTGAATTTGGGAAAGGGGTGTGTGATCAGCAGTCGTCCTGCATTGTGTTTGCCTTTTGCATTGAAGATTCACAGTAATTCATCAAACTGCGCATCCAGAAAAAATAGTATAGTGTTGACATGTCTGCTACTACTAAACTGTTAATAAAAACGTTTTCACTTTTTATTACACACGCATACTAATGCATGCAGTTGGAGTGCAGTACATACACTAGTAAACTATAGTAAGTGTTGATGGTGATTAATCTTAAGATTCATTGCATATGCCACTACACGGATGACATGTCACTCGTCAAGATTTCCTTCAGAGATTAAAAAGAGAAATATTATTGTTGTAAAGCTACTCTTTATAAAAATGCAAGCAGAAAGGTGTATCCCGTTGCCTCCAAAATGTGAGTACATTTAAAAGTCATAAGTACGTTTTTGTAGTAATTCTTTAAGAGTAAAACCAGTAAAAGTTTATTTCCTGAATGCATTCATTTCATTCGTGTGCAGTTGTAAAAACATTTTTATGCACAGTAGATAAATTAAACATTTTAATATATTGTACGAATAATGAAATGGAGACTTTCGCTTAGAAATCTTACATTGATTTCTTGATCATCATAACATGCACCCACGAGATCATCACCTTGTAGTTTTAAGTAATGTTATTTACATCTGCTAATTATTGTATCAAGACAAACGAATTACAGTGATTATTATGAATGACTGCTGGAGGAGAAGATCAGACTATTTAGGGAAGTGAACAAGAACACTGGAATTGAGAAACGCTACAATAATGATACGTGTGCATCTTTTTTATTAAGTGGTGGTAGTGAAGAAGTGGATGCACTGTTGGTTCGCTTTTTCTGAACAACAACAATGATGTTAATAAATCATTTTCAGGAATACAGATCAAATCATTACAGAAACATCATTGGGATTTTTTTCGGCTCACAAAACTCACATCAACTCTTTATACGTTTCTTACATTTGTTAATAAGGTAGGGAGAAACAAAAAAACGAAGAAAAAATACTTGTTTATCTCTGCGATGTGCATCACATTACATAGAATTTTCAAGTACGTGCATAGTTCATACAAAGTCTGAAGATGCATTTTTGTAGCAGTATCATACTCATTGGCTTTAAACTTGAGTTTCATTAAATTGGTTATCAACTCTACTAAACTATCTTTGATCTTTGATTACACGTGTATTATCCTGTTGAGTATGTCAGTGCGTGCAGGAGCCACACTTTTCAAAAAGAAAAAGATAGATATGATATAAGGGTGAGTACTAAATAGCTGTAGGGTAAAAAATCCTTTTTTGATATCTTTTTTCACACCATTTTCAAGTATCATTTCAATATAAGCTTTCGGTCTACACTAAAATAGAAGCAATCATTACGACGGGTTTACACTCATCATCATTGGAATTAGTTTTTAATTCTTTGCTAGTTTCAAACTTTTCATTTATTTTACATTTTACAATCATAAAAGCTTGTCCTGTCAACACAAAGTATGTATAGATTTGCTTAATGAGAATTATGCCAAAATAACTTGTTGTATGGAGGAATGAATATTTGTAATGAAGCATATTTGGAATGTTTCTGATCTTACTTAAACCTGGATACATTTTTCCTAAATAACCACTTTTAGAATAAAATCTGTGAAAATGTGTCTGAAGCTATTTATTCTGATGTGGGTGGACACCTTATTCCCTTCCAGTTAATTTGAGAGAGTAAAGGGCCACATTAATTCCCTGTTGAAGTACTTACAGTTCGCACTTGAAAGACAAGTAGTAACCAAAAGAAACACAATAATCGTATATCATCGTTCCAGTTTTACCAGCCAACTGGCCTCAAAGTCCATTGCTTAGTGCATTGATAAAGTACATAGCATTGGGATATCTATAATTGTGTAGGTATACGTGTATAGGTATTTATCTGTCCGTACTTTTTACTACACCAACATAAAAACGTGCATTATATACTGGCCATGATGAAAAAATAATGGGATTTTTACCAAAAAATCAAACTGTTAAAATAATTAATATCCTTTACGTAGACATTACATAGAAGGCTAGCACCTCCATAAATTCTACAACTATGCTATCATTCTACCAAAAAAAAAAACCCAAAAGTTTTGTGGAGATTTAAAGAAAATGAATTTTACGGCACATGTGTATATGCTGATTTAATAATTTTATAGTGATAAATGTGATGATAAAAAAAGAAAAACTAATCCTTAGAAGCTTTTACCTCTTTATTTTTAAAAATATCATTTTATGTATAAAAAAGCAAGTAAATTCAATAGAGTAATGCGATGATTTTATAACATAAATGGAATAAACAAAAATTTAAGTTTATCGAATTTTGGGGTAAGTTGAGTACTTGCTGTTATGACGCTTTTCAATATAGCTATTTTTATATATATCATGTTTAGTCTTCACAACTAATAAAAAGTACAAATAAAATTTTAATTTCTGTAAAGATAAACATGCTGCACCGGCAGTTTTTCTTACTTCGCTTCGTTGATACGCAAAAAACAACAACTTTATTACTTGCAGTAGTCGCAGGTCATAGTAGTTATGACAAATATTTCATTACAGATTTACGAGTCAAGGGCATGCACATGTTATCTTTGAATATTTATGGTATTTTCGTGTTCCCAGACTTCTATGGGCAGAAGACATGATTTTATATTATTTTTGTGCTAAAAAGCAAAATTTCTTAAAATACTTTCTTCCCAACCAACTTTACTTTTCCATCTGCTTCTATCAATCACATGTCAATTTACCCTTATTTCTTATGTGCGATATGCAACATATTAGCATGCATGCCATGGTGGTCTGGGATGCGGATGTGAGTGTTCATATACTAGTGTTCATATTTATGTATATGCGACATTTTAAAACGGCGAAAAATAACGGTATGATATTAATACATATGATACTGCAATTATTTATGCCATTTACTCATTCTGAAGCAAAATCAACACAGTTTTTTAATACATCGATTCGCAATCTAAATAAACTCATTAGTAAATTTTTGTTAATAACTGACTGTAGCCTTAAGTAAAACATTAATTTATAGTTTAACTTTGAATGCTTCAAGATCAGGTTATTTTTTGTTTTTAATGATAAAATTCGGCATGTTTATATCAGCATTATTTATATGACTAAAAGTATAAGTTTGGCTGTCAAGCAAACGGGTTGACCTACAGCAAGGACAAACAAACGGCCAAAAAATCCAGATACATAATGGTAAAAACAGTTTACAGGGACATTAAAGGAACTTCTTACTTGCATATCGAAACACATCTACTTTACCATTATATCATACCATGGTAACAACTCATTCTTTCCAACTCCCAACAATAATTTAAAAATCATTAATAAAAACCAATGTGTAACTGTTTAAATGTAAACAGCGCATACCATGAAATATGCAAAGATATTGTAATATTTCTATTGTGGAATGTGATAAATGGCGTATTTATAAACTTTTTTTTATCTTAAAGACTCATTATCCATTATGTAACAATGTCCATTATCCAGTAATGTGTAAAGTTGGGTCTTTAAAATGATATAAAAAGATAGACGAGTAACAATTTACTATTATTTGAAAGGGGAATGACGACGGTGGGTTGAAAAGTTTAAAATGGTCTTGTATAGACCTAAACTACCATTACCGTTTCTATTATCATCTTGATTATTATTATATCTTTCTACGGATGACAATGAAGATGCTGAAAACCTCAGCGGGCGGTGTTCCCTCTGCTTTGCTCATGTCTCCCTTCTTTCGTCTGGCATTTAGATTTCTCATCATCCCAGGATCCATAACATGTTATTGTCCTTTTTTCCTGACCTAGGATTTTTTAATTTAAGGTTAGCCTTGTCCATTATCTTTCATTCGGATTTCTATTCCATTTCATTCAAACTAGTAAATTGAAAGTAATATAAATATGCATAAAGCACATGTTGGTATATCATAGCATTTACCAATATCATTTCCAAGCACTGCGTACACAGGGTGCATAGAAAGCTAACTAAAAAATTAAAATGACAGCTTAAACGGAGTAAATGTCAAAATAGTCGTGACCATTTTGATAAAATATTGTTTGAATATCACAACAAAGGGTGCATGCATGCACAACAGAAAACATTTTTGAGACCCTTAATTCCCTTTTTATGATTATTTACATTTATCACAGTTGAAGCCATCATATAACTCCAGGTCCAATTCTGGTCGCTCCCAAATAAAAAATATGTAAGGATTTCAAAATATGATTATTTACCTGGCTGCAGCAAAAATGTTGTGTGGTAGAGAAACGTTTAGATTTTCTAGTTCTCATTCTAATAAAGGAAACAATTGATTTCTATGAAATCACCAAACTACCAAATACTTTTAGAAAGTGTCTTTAGTTGACGCATTGACACCATATTTGCATCTCGTCACTTCACAATTTTACATTGTTGTCTGCTTTTTCGCCCCGAAACAAACAAAGTACCTAGGAGGAGGATTTCCCTCAACTTAAGCATACATTTTTTTTCTGAAGAAAGTCAAATTTGGAATATAATCAAAAAAATGATTCCTGTGTAAACAATAAATGAAAGATTCATATCAGCTTTATAAGTTGTCATATAAGTACACTGAACCATCCCAAAAAGTATTATTTGCTTTGAGTCATTAAAACAAAAAAAAAACAAAGGAAAAAACAAGTTGTAAATACTCACAACACAACACAAGGGAAACAGTAAACCAACTACTACGAACGAAGTAGCTGAAAAGATTTTGTGCTGATAAACTAAAGAGAATAAATCTTTGATCTTGCGTATCATCATTTTCACAAATAATCTAACACCTTTGCCTCTGAGATTGCCCATTGTTTATTTAACGACTGCTGTTTGACAACGACTTGATGCATTAATTAACCTACCATGATATCAGAGAGGAAATATTACTATTGCAAACTACGATGACCCCTTTCTCAATGACAACTTCAACTTCCATGAATGGACTTTCATACAAATATATATACATCATTGAAAATCATACGATCGCAAAACAGCGGGCATGTGTACACATATTTATGAGAATGAGACGGTTAAAACTGTGAGGAAATGGTCATCCTTGCAATGAGCATGTGGATGGATTTATCGTAATTGTCGTATATTTTTTAACCATTATATACAATACATTGTCCTTCTTCAAACTAAATTTTCGACATGCCTTACGATACTGCGATGTACTACACATGTCTTAATTTTTCAATGTGTCTTCATCTCCAACAAACGGTAATACTTCGTCGGGTGTGGCAAATCTTCTCATCTCATTTTATTTTGTAAGCATTATATGCTTTACGGCTTGCTCGTTTTCTTTGTTCCTCCCTATTCTACAGCAACTTATTTCGTTCTGAATTATCCGTCTGATCAAATTAATCGTCTAAGATCGGCAGATTGGGCTGATTCTTTAGCTAAGCCAATATTATGCTTTATCCAAACTGCTTAAAAAGATATATGTATCAGTTGATGCCTCCCTCACCATTGTTTTACTTAAATTGTCTTCTCCGTGATGAGATGAACACATTAACACTATATCGTCTACCTACACAACAATGTGATCATGATCACATTATCCACTATCAAGTCCTAAAGACGACAGAAGTACAAATGTCGTCAATATCAAATGTATCAGGTTTGTAATTGAAAAATCAATGGGACGCTTTGGAAAATAACGAACAATGGTCAATGAGAAATCACTTATGTATTGAATTTAAATAATTTTAGAAATAAAATATAAACTTCAAATTTTTAAAATACAACTAAAATTTAGGATAAAAGCTTTTAACGAAAGCGTTTCTTTCACTTTGTATTTCAACTTTGTCATTTATTTATATTAACAGAAAGAATAGAGGTAAAGATTATGTTTGCTGCTTAGCTTTCCCCATAGCCACCCAACGGAGACTTGGAGTTTTTATATTTCTAGAAAACATGATGTTTTACATGAAAATGTCAATCGCTACATCACATCATAGAAAAATAGAGTTTTTTTTTGAAGTTGTCTTCATGATTTTTCATTTGTGTATTTTGATTTTTTGTTTGTTTGTACTTTCAGTGGGTGGAGATGACAGCGGAACAACAGAGAACGAGATCCCTGTGTTTCCAAGCACAGCGGTCACCACAGCCCGACCCACGGGTCATCATCATAGCAGAGGCAACCTTTTTTTAAGTGAATTCAACCCTGCTCACGGCTCCCATGGTGGTCGACATGGGAGCAGCATTTTTACCACCACCACAAACAACAATAACATTGATATTACAAACAGTTATGGTTTTGAGACACACTTAGATCCCAGAGATCATAAGAAGAAACGTCTGCTCAAATTCTTACGACACTTTCGACTGGACTTTACCAAATTCGACACAACATGTCTTAAAAGAGAGGGTCGTGGTCTTGCAGCTCCGCCTGTGTCACATGCTCGCATTACAAAATACACCAGGTACGCTAAAGAGCATTATTGCTTTTTTACAGTTGTCGAGCTCGTCGTGAGACAAAACCGAATATTATAAGGCTTATAATTGAAGCTTTATAGAAAAAATACAGCTTACGTCAACAAAACGGTTTTTGAATAAAGTACATGCATACACCGTCAATTGTTGTGCCTCTAAAACAAACATTGTTTGCATTGCATTACAACATCAAAAAATCTTTTAAGCCATCCTTATCTATTTAATTGTCCTAATTCATTGTATGTTGTCGTTGGCATGGTCGTTTTGTCTAAAGTTACTACAAAAAAAGAAAACTCTTTGAAAACAGCCTTAAGTAAATGCAGACACGCTTTCAAACATTCCATGAAAATTAAGCATTTTATAACAACTGCTTTAATTATAAGTAAAGATTACATCATTGATAAATCTTGACCTTCCAATAGTAATTTAAATGTTTTATAATAAAAAATTTTTAAAGAAAAATAAAATTTCTTCATTTTTTGGCTGTACAATTATTTTACATATATTAAACCAGCCACATCTAAGCCACAGTACTGTTTCAATGTATATTTATTTGCTCACCATTTTATCAATATGTTATTTAATTTTTTTTATCTTGTTGTGAGCATAACAAGATAAAACAAAAAACCCCACTAAATTATTGTTTTAACACTTTTACTCATAACGCCAATTTTTATGCTTTATTTCTTTGATGAATTATTACATGAGAATAAATTTTGTTAACAGAAGGAGAAATCGAGCCAGGCCACGCAATCACTATGCAATGGCTTTATACGATTGTGACGAAGGATATGAATTTCCTCAGGAGTCTTCCGATCGAATGTTCTGCTCAAGAAATAAATGGGTCGGCCCCACCCCCGTTTGTCTTCCAAAAGGTATTTCATAGTTTAAATGATAATTACATGACTTGATCGATTGGAATACCCAGAGAACGAACATAACTATAATATAACATTAAATACTGAGCTGTACAAAACGAAAAAGCAGTTTATAGTTTGATTAATGTGTTTTCACCATTATAATTATCACTTCTTCAGATAGTTTAACGTGATGATTTCGTTTTTAATTTTGTAATCTAGCCAAATAACATTCGTTTCCGGTGTGAAGATCCAGTTTAGAGAAAAGCGTTAAATTTCAGAGAACGGAAAGTTCATAGAGGCTGCATATATTTTACACGTATTCATATATATTCAGATGAAAAGCATAGACGCGTAAGAAACATTTACATGTTTCTCGCCACATGATAAAGTGAGGTGATGACAGGTAGTTTAGGTACATAATATGTGTGTGTACAATTACCGAATGCCGTCTGGCACGGCAGTTTTACACAGTTTTCAACCAAATCAAAGTTGCCAGCGTGTTATTGAACCATAAGAAAAATACATTCACACAACATAAGTTGTTCGAAAAACACCTCGAACGAACGCATTATTGCCGCCAAAACAGTTTATACAAATGTGTGAACCCAATTTCAGAATTTATGAAACGAAAAAGTCAAAAGTTGTAAAATTTTATGATTAATCAGGTGAAAATTACACGGTTTGAAAATAAAACACAGACAGACATCTGGGCAACATAGTCATACAGTCGTAGTAAATATGAAAGGGGAAAAGAAGTTCATTCTAAATTTATCTCTCATGCCTGCGTGTAGTATTATGACTGACTACTTCAACTTCATTCATGACGACTATGACTCATCGTAATGATTATGATTGTGATACTGGTGGTGTCACGTTGTATATGTGTGCATTATCCCATTAATGTACTGTTTAAAACCGATATGCAATGCAAAATGCTACGCTTGAGATGAACTTCCGTTTCTTCAACTCATTAGATCCATATTTCTATTCAAATGAGTATGTATAGTATTTACAATATATAATATATTTTAATGATGATAAGTGACAGAAAACTGAAACTATCACCAAGCAAGTTTACGTGATTATCACTTTTAAAAACAGGTTCATTGGATGAATCCGAATGCAGCAAATGCGAACAAATCTGTAGTGCTGAAGCACACGGGAGTTCACACGTGACGTGTTCCTGCTATGCTGGCTACCAAATGCTGACAAATGGAACTTGCGGAGATATTGATGAATGCTCTAATGATAACGGGGGTTGTTCGGGAATATGTTTCAACAAACCTGGCTCCTTTCAGTGTTTCTGTCCTTCTGGTTTTCAAGTGGGTCCTGACGGTAAAACTTGCATAGATCGGAATGAATGTCTTCTTAGGAATGGTCACGGACCTTGCCAAGATACGTGTGAAAACACACCAGGAAGTTACTTGTGCAGCTGTGTGCGAATTCCTGGAACTAGATTGTCTGCTGACAAGGTTGCTAAATTTTGACATTATTGGCTTTAAAAACGTACTGCTCGCCATGGTTTTTATATGCTCTATAATAACTTATTATTTTTTATCATAGCACTCTTGTGAAGACATCAATGAATGTGAAGATGAGGACAATTTTGGATGTAGCCACATGTGCCTCAACACATTTGGCAACGCATTTTGTGCGTGTCCAAAAGGGCTAACCTTGTCAACTGATGACTACAAGACATGCGTAGGCGAATTTGCAGATACGGCTCCAACCATTCTTATCACTACTCCACCACCAACACAAGAAGATCCTATTATAATTGAGATATCCTCCACAACAATTGCGCCTTTTCCATTGAGTGAGGAAATAGATGCCCCTCCTGAAAATTTGGAACTACCAAATTTTTCACTGGAATGCCCTCCAGGTTCAGCACCAGCATCAGACAGTTCTCGTATATGTGTAGAACATGAAGACTGCACTGTTGACAATGGTGGATGTGAACACCTATGCGTCCCGTCAGGATCCTTCCGTTTTTGCTCCTGTAGGGCTGGTTACGAGCTACTCAATGAGACAGCATGTATTGATCACAATGAATGCGATTTAGAAAATGGAGGTTGTGACCAAGAATGTATCAATCTCCCCGGCTCATTCTATTGTGCATGCAAAGATGGATATAAGCTTAGTGAGGATCAAAAAGCATGTCAAGGTAAAGAATAGATTATAAAAAAGAATTCTTGGAATATTTCAAAACTTTATTTTACTAAAATAAATCATCAATGTTTGCAGTTACATTCTGTGAGCCACCACCCATCAAGGAAAATACAGTAGGCTGGGAATGTGAGTATCCTAGCTTGGTAGCGTTTGTAAATGGTGATAAACCCATCGTGGGTACCAAATGCAAAATACGCTGTGTACCAGGTTTCTCCCTGATGTCACCAAATGACCAGCATCACCGTTTCCTAAATAGCATTTTTTCAGGCCCTGATGAAAACTCTTTAATGACTTTGGCTCATCAGACAATAACATGTGCGGAGGATGGGCAATGGAAGGGTTACGACTCGGCCGCAAAATCGGTTTGCATTTCAACTAGTTGTCCACGTTTGCCGGCTCCGGAGCATGGCACTTTGTTTCCCGACACTTGTCTTGGTGATAATGTACCATTAAATTCACAATGCCTTGTTCTCTGTTCTGCTGGATTTTATCCTAAAAACGGACGAATTAGAACCTGTTCAAGAGGGTTTCAGTGGTTTCCCGAAGATAATCCTCTTTGTATCAAACTACCTCCTACGCCACGTCCTTATATTCATTGTCCATCAGACATTGACGTTGACCTTAAGCCTGGACAGTCATCTGCTTATGTGAAAATCCCTCAACCGCAAGCAAATATGGATTGGTACAGGTATGTATTATGCGCTTTTGATGCAACTCTGATTGCACCTGTTGAACTAAAACCCAGTGTCATTTTTCAGTAAGGCTTTGTGTAGTTTGTGTACGCGTGTTTTCTGTACTGTACTGCGATGCGATAATCCTCACACAATATGTAATGAACATTTCTATTATTCACAGTCCCAAGGCATGGCATGACATGACTATGACAGACATTAGAAATTATCATTAATTTGTTGCATACAAGATTTTCCTTTCATTCCAGTAGATAATCAAATTAAAATCGTATTCCTTGAAGCTTTGACAAAACAACTTTTCATCCAATCCACCTTTTTTATTTTCGTGATGCTATCATTTGCCTTGATTCAGCTCATTCATACCTAAAAAGACATTTTCAGACATTTTCATTTGGTCTTTTGCTTGGACTTTTGATTAAATTATACGTATACGTTGCCTCATTGTTATGACAATACGATCATGTGTCAATGTACAGTGTAAAGTAGGTTTATATATAATAATAATAATGATGTTGATTGGGAATTTAATCCTTTATAGATACGTCGAAGCAGTGCCGTCATGGGCAAAGAATTTGGAATGGGAAGCTCCACCTGGAATTACACAAGTATCTTTTATTGCTAGAAGCCCAATATCAAATGACACAGCAACTTGTCATTTTAAAATTCATGTTGTTGGTATGTGCATTCATTCGATTCAGAGGAATTTCATTTACTGGAATGTCGGAACAATATTATGCCATTTATCTATATCATTCCAAAAAATCTCTTATTGTTTATGCCAGATCGTGAAGCTCCAAGAGTCCATGGATGTCCCACATCATTTGAAATCAGACTAGCTCCTGGTGAAGGATCCAGGGAGGTTTGGTGGTCCGAGCCGAAATTTAGTGACAATGTAAAACTTCAGTATGTTCAACAGAGTCACTCACCTGGACATGCACTTTCACGAGGAAATCATCATGTAAGCTATATAGCTGGCGATGCTGAAGGGAACAAAGCAAGATGCTCATTCACTGTGACAGTTCATGGTTAGCTGACAAATTATTATAAACATTTACTAAAAATTTGTTCATACGTAACATAGCAAACATGCTAATGGGGCATCGTAAGAATACATTTTATTCCAATTTTTCTAATATGTTTTTTGATTCAATTTTTTTCCAGGCACTGAAGACTACGAAATGGCAGATTATGCATACCAGAGTGGTCCAAATTCTTCAAGTATGCATATGGTCATATGTCCAAATTTAAAAACAGGAAGATGGGCAATACATTATGCGTATTATCTTCCACCTGGTTGCAGATATTCTACATCTTATGGAATTTATTCAAAACTATTTAAACAAAAACCATATTCAAATACAATTCCTCGGTTACGACGAAGAACGTTGCCACATTAGTTTGAAAGGATTATTTTCAAGTTATTGACTTAAATAATTATTCATATATATTAATTGCTAATTTACTTATATTTCTACTTATTGTTATTATTTCTTTAATAAAATGCTTTTTTAAGGCTAAAATTAATTTGTTACAATTTAAGAACGGTTGTTTTACAAGTTTGACAAAACTTTTGATTTAATTGATATACTTATATATATATGTAATAATAATATTTACAAAGAAACCAATTTTTTATCTATGTGGAATCCATTTTGTATGCTTGTTTGCCATTTTAGCTTTCACTTTCGGTGAAACCATTATAATGGAAAACCGAGTAAACGAAGATTGTATTATAATTTCTATAATGCTAATAACATAATTTATACTGTAAATGTAAGTATGTACCAAACTGTATTGATAACTATAATTTCTTTGATTTGTTCGTCTTGAGAAAGAAAGTAAAATAAATATTGTTCATAGAATATACATAATATTTACACAAAATAAAGTTTAAAATATAAACAAATGATAATAGCTATTTACTTAATTTCGTGATTCACAATAAAACACAATTCTTCCCACTCTTTAGCCTTGGACAATTAGCGAAGGTACAAAGAGTATATTTCAGCGTTCCCCACAGAGAACTTTCTCCGCCTTCGCTAAGAGAATTTCCGCAAGCTACGAAAGAAAATTTACATACACAAGTTTACGTGTTAATAGCATACTTACAACACAAAATGCCACTTAATATTATTAACTGCTTATTGCAAGTGGGTGGATGACGCATTTCACGTGAATGATCGTGTTCAGGAAATAATATACGCTATTTGTATGAAATATCATCCTTTTCCTTATTCCAATGTTGCATGTTGTGTAACCCATACTTTTGTAATACTTTGTTTTGTAAATAGAGTTACAGGGAAAAGTTTCAAGGTGAAGGTGAAGTAAAAAAGAAAGAAATGTATGAAGACAGAACAGAGGTTTAATTTGCATGATGAATTGGCATACAGAAAGTTACTTTACTTTCCTTTCAAAAGTAGCAAAACTACGTTGTCCAAGTAATGAAAGAAAGCAAATTGACATTTTGTTATACAACAGCAATTCTTTTCTCCATCCTTTGTATTGTTGCTGCAAATATTTTAATATTGAAAGCAAGTGAGTGGACGGACATTCGCTTTCACGCTTAAGACACACATTGCCCCTACTATCTACTGCTATCCAATTCAACTCTCTCTATCTCACCGTATGCCGTATAGTATAGTCAAATTAATTCTAAAATGTTGCTGGAAGTGTTCCTATCTTGGCCTCGATATTCTTTCATTATTCCACACAGCATATTATTCAAGAAGTGCAAAAAGATTTCCCAAGGTCTTTTTAGCCAGGGCTTTTAAGCAATTAAGTTATTTGCTGGAGAACTTCATACGTCTCAATCAACATAACATACATATCTAACAATAATAAGGCACATAAGATCTGGGTCGGTCTGTCGATCCGTCGATCCTACTATAATACGCCACGAGTGAACTGCGTAGCTCTGAGTACTCAACCCTTTCTTTCACTGCAGCGGCGCGTTTTTTCCCTTCCACTTCACTTCTATGGCGTTTTTGAGACGTAGAATCAGATTTTGACGTTAGATTTTAAATTTGAAATACTACGTAACTAAAAATAGGCGGGAAAATATAAATTTTACAATTTTGAGACAAAAATCATATCCAAGGGGGTTTTGGATACGTAGAATCCGAATTTGACGTCAGATTTGAAATTCGAATTACTAA
>JAQFXM010002466.1:0-24674 GCA_034693345.1 Entomobrya multifasciata
TATACTCAAAAGAAAACTTGATTTTGACATGATTACTAATGAGAACGCAACGTGGTAAACGTAACAAAAAAGAGAAAACTCAACGTGATCGCAATTTTGTATCAAGTAATAAATGGAAATGATTTAGGAATAAGTTTAAAATCATTTTAGCAGAAAAATCAGTTGGGAGCAATTCTCAGCATAGTAAATTTTTCACAAGATTTGATTTGATTATTTTTATTATGCAAACTCAGGCCACAAACAAATTCAACAAAATGAAAAAGGGTATAAATATATTAATGATCCGAGCGCATTTTGCATTTGTCATAACTAATAAAACTTCTATGCGTCCAAGTTTACTGAAGGAAGCCCAACATTTTACTAACATCCGACATCCCATCTGGATGTCCTCATTCTATCTAATAATATCATTCAGAGAATTGTTTTCGTAATATAATTGGGAAAACGACAAAATGGAAAAAACAAGATTCCTTTTTATCCTTAT
Source organism: Entomobrya multifasciata (assembly GCA_034693345.1). Lineage (NCBI taxonomy): Eukaryota > Metazoa > Arthropoda > Collembola > Entomobryomorpha > Entomobryidae > Entomobrya > Entomobrya multifasciata. Next base: position 485 of record JAQFXM010002466.1, read on the forward strand.
TTCTATTGCGCCATTATTATTTAAAGCTAATAAACTGATATTTTCATTCAAATAAATAATATCGAAACGCATTGATAAGCAATAGCAATTCATTTAAAAAAAGTTACCCAAGTGTATTGTACGAACAACCCCGTAATGATTAACGTGTATACATACAATGCCTACGTTCACTAGATGTTTATACGTTTTCCTTTTCTATTTCTGTCTTCTTATCTTTTTACCAGAAAAGCTCCTTGATTTTCTCCATTTTGCCAATCTAAAAGGAAACAAACTTTTTCTTTTCTTCTTGCACAATCTCCTTTTTTTGTGTAAAAATGATGAAACTTTTCTCTCGCTCTCTCTTTCTCTCTCTTGAGTACGTTTATACATAAATACATACATATATCACAAGAAATTTTGGAATTGTATCTTGGAAGAAAATTAGTTTGCATCTATGCAATATTGCCTGCATGTCCGTCTGTCCGTAGCTGGCCGACATACAACATCTGTAATATGTTGCATTACTCAGCAGAATTCAATAAGCACATAATATATCTGTTTGGCTACTTTTTCTATCACGATTTAGATGTATTTTTTTCTTGCATCTGTTGTAGTGTTTTTATGTTTTCTATCCAACACTGAAGCATGGTGGAAAGTGGTAAAAGGAGACAGTCACTCCAGTATTTGGAAGGTCTCCAGAATAATTCAAAGGAATTCAGCTTTCATTTCGATATGGCACAGTTTTCTATCAGTCCAAAAGCACATAACACACATGCTTTCACCAGTTCCCTTTCATTGTCGTCCAATAAGTACTACACGTCTGGCAATTTCCTCATCTCCTCCTAAAAGCGTATTTCATTGCCAGTACCTCATTTAAAGTCTTCTCACACCCGCGATCTCATGACACTTGTCCACCGATGTGCGATACAAGTAACAAAACTGATGTGATGTGAAATTACAGAGACTATAGGAGTATATACGGTTTCAGAGAATGTTTGTATATTATGTACCTCTCTTATATTTTATCCAACTTAAAAGACATAACATTACTTCGTTGACGAAGGAATGACATCATGAAGGTATGGATGGATTGAATTGAGTGTATTTTTTGGCATGGGACTTTTTTACCGAAAAATTCCTTCCATGTCCTTGTCAATCTTTTCAATTCTCTTTATGGCCAATATACTTGTTCTTGTTTCTACTCAGCTCTTATACCTTTGAATACACACACATATTTTCGCTCGAATAGATATACATACATATATTGGCTTCGTTATCGTCCCTGTTATGTGATCCTACTTTCTCTGAGCTTGTTTGATGGATTGGGTTTCTGCGTAATAAACTGAGTGAGTTGTTGGAAGGCATGACCAGCAAACCATCCATCCAAAGTACCAACAAGCTAACAAGTTGAAGTTTTCTTTCCTCTGATTTTTTATTTTCATCAGTCGCCTCTTATTTATTACTCCACCTCTCAAAAGTGAAAGTCCTGGAATGAAAGTATAAGCTAAAGCTTTTTTGAAAGAAACTAACAGTGCATGAGGCTTTCGAAAGTTTCACTTTCCCCACCATCATCATGACTTGCATGAGGATGAGGATGATGGTAATGGGGAAAGTGAACATATAAATATATAGAAGTAGAATACCCTTTCTTTTCCCATCCATTTCCTTCGTGTCATTCTCCTCATTTAAGACGAGACACGGTTAAGAAGATAAATGAAAAAGAGAATTAAGCAAAAGCCATAAGGTCGTTAACGGGTCATTCCCTTGCTTTCTTTGAAAATAGGATATTTGATTCAGTTCAATCTCCGTCGACATAAAAAAACAACTGAAGATATTTAAGAATTGTTTTGTTATGATCGTCAAAAAACTGTAATCATTAGAAATGCCAGCTCGTTTACCTTTTCCTTTCTCAGTTTCCTGTAGGTTCTAGGATATCGGTACGGTAGTGTTTGTACTTTGAAGAAAGTAAATATGAAAACTCAAAGAAGTTCATAGACTTTATAAAGAAAACACACTTTTACTTTGACAAAGAGGAAATGCGAGATCCAATTAATCTATCAAAGTGAAAGTAATATTGTTGTATGCTATCATCTGCTAAGCTTTGTATTTTGACTAGTGGAAGAAATGCTTGTTAGTATTGTAAAGATAACTTTACGAGTTTTAATACAACAACTTACAAAATGTAGATAAAGATATAATAACTTTAGGTTTAATATCTCATATATTAAGTAAACATAAAGGACTTAGTAATAAAGTCCATCGTCATAATATTGTATATGTATATCGTGTCTGTCGCCCACTGACACTAAGTAGCTCATACAAACAAAAATATGTGGAGCTGTTCCAATGGTCTTTGTCGTACTCATCAGCAGTCCCTAAACTTTCCCTTTTCTTTTTACGACTAGTCTACAACCAAAATAAACAGCTCACTCAGTTTTTCTTTTGGTACTTTTGCTCAAATAAGAATTGTGAAAAGGAGGAACAGAAGAAGGACAAAAAGAGGAGACGATTCTCCTCTACTTTATCCAACAAAAAATGAAAAGGAAGCAATTCATTTAAGATAAAAAGAAGACAACTACTCCTTTCTCTCTTCTCTGTTTTCATTCCAGTCTTTAGTATTAGTTAAGAAGCACTTATAACTTCTCTTCACTCTGGCTCACTCTACTCTATTTTTTTGTTATTGTTCACTGTGTGGAGTTTTTATTGGACACTAGAGCCGAAATCTGTCCTATTGGATGGATTTGGAATTTCCAATTTGGAACCATTCCCATTTACTTTACTACGCTTTAAAAATACATACAGCTAATCCTTGCCACGTTATGTGGACCGTTACATAAATAAACATATATGGTACAGTATAGATAATTATAATGCTACCATCCAACAAAACACTGGTGCTTTTAATCTGAATGTCTTTCTCCACAACAATGAGGTCACCACCGCGTGACACGAACTGTGAAACAGAAGAGTAGACACGAAACCCATATTCTCCGTGTCTACATTTTCTGAGAATTAAAGAATAAGCTGGAAAGCTCATGATAATTCTTACATAACAGATATAACATAGGCGTGCTCTCATACCCTGACACTTTCTCTTCTTGACTCGACCCACAAGATCCCACAAAAAAAATCTTTAAAACAAGCAAAAAGTGCTAACGAAAGCATAAATACTTGTACAATAAGCAGATCTACCATTTTCGCAGCTCTGCTCCCTTTAAAAACTCTACAATAGATGGACAATCGGATAGAAACAAAAGAGAAATGACAGAGTTATAACAAGCAGAATGTATATCCATTTAAACAGCCATCAGATAAGGATCCAGCAAAGCCATTCTAGCACGCCTAGTTGAAGTTGTGTCGTGTAGCCCGTTTTTCTTTTTTTATACACACAATATTCATTTATTTTGTTTCTTCACTTGCCTGCCACCATCGGAATGCAAGTGGAGCTTAAATATGCATTATATACCTATATATATTTTAGGTAAGCATGTATGCTTATCTCTACTATTTAACTGAATGGACATTTCTTCTTCTCTGCTTGGTTTCTCTCGTCAAGAAATATCAAAGTAGAAGTTACATAACATCACACAACATAGCGAAGAAAGCTCACACAGGTTGAAAGCTTGAATTCTTGGTTATGTGGGAAATAGAAAAGTAAAAGCCAAAACCGAACAAGTAGGGTGGAGAAAATATTAAAGTAGCAAGTATAGTTTCGTTGCAGCAGGGCACCACACAAGTAGCCATGCTTCCCATACGAAAATACATGATATAAAATGTGATTGCTTACGAGCTTACGTAAGTTGCATTTCTGCCACCATTGAACCACCACCGCTGCCTCTATGTACACACATACATGCATTCTCCACCACAGAGTCAAGTCACACAACAGAAAATCGATTTCTCCAAAACGTTCCATTCTTATCATTATACTTTCCTGTATACACCCAACAAAGTACACTAGGCATACATAAATACATAATATTATTACAGCTGTGTACTTTTCGTTATACTGTTTGTATTTATATATATTGTACTTTTTTCTTCGCCTTTCACTCGTCTCCCGTCTTCTGATAAATAAAGCCTTGAAAATACCAACACCAGAAAAAAAGAGATATGCGAAGTAAAACCAGGAAAAAACTTTTTTCTCTCTATGAGTATTGCCCTTTCTCTTATTATTGTTGTTGTTACTTTTTTCTCAAATTGTAGCAGCATTCTTCCACACTGCTTCTCTGCCTCTGTGCTATACTTTATTTTTTTCTGATAGCTGTCTGTGTGGTGGTATGTGGTTTGGTACTTTAGTAGAATAAAAGCCTTGAGGGTATTATAATGCATGCTCGGTTTGCGTTTGGTTTTCTCTCCTCCTCTCTACTTGACTCGATTCCGTTACTTAAGTTTCAAAAATAGACAGACAGCCATATATACATTCAAACATGCCATACATATTCACAAACAGTAGTTGTTATTGTTGGTGCTTTTACAAAAGCAGCTTCATTACAAAAAAAGAAATACAGAGAAAGAAAAACATTTTTGTTGTTCTGCTGCAAACTATTGGAATTGGAGTAAAAAAAATGAGCAAGCATTATTACTTGACTTGTAGTTTTGATGGTGCAATCATAGTACACATTCCACAGTCATATACGTACAAAAGCTGTGTATACTACTGAAATTACAACAATAGTAATAATACTAAATGATGATGGTAGTGATGATAATGGGGATGACTTTGATGAAAATGATGACTGTACATGCTGCTTAGCTTGGGTTGTAATAGAAGCTGTAGTACTAACGTACTGAAAGCTCATCACTGAAATTCGATGTACTTCGATTAAAATGATACCGTCATTATAGGATATGAGAAAACGGGTATTTATTGGATTGAAATGCATTTATATGTACGTGCATGTACACTTAATAAGTTTGGTGAAAGCTTTATTAAAAGCGAAAGAGCTGATTGAGAATGCCAATAAAGTTTTGTAATTGAACTCATTCCGTAACGGTGCAGACAAGACATAAACACAAAATGGTATCCATTTTATATTTAACTGTTCTTTTTTGTACACTACAATTAACCATATAATTTTGTAATTTTCACCAAACTTTTAAACAGATAAAACTGCTGAAGTTCAAAAAAGAAATGAACTTTGATTACGCTACGCGCAATGGCAAATGGAAAATGCAGCAAGGCAATGCAATCACAACGGCGGCGTCCGTCCGTCCTGTAAGCATGGTTTATTATCATCCTGGGAATTTAATGGGTTTTTAGTGCGTCAGTTACGGTGTACATCATGGTACATGTTTAAGATATATGCGGTTTCGTTATAGCGAATAACGAGTCTTTTTCACTAATTAACTCTACACCCGCTCCACATTACAAAAAGGCCATTTAATTCTGAAGCAAGCAGTTTGCAATTCTAATTTACATATCTCTTTGTTTCCTTACCTCCGGGAGTTCGTCCGGAACCTTGCCCATCCAGCTCATGGAAAGAATGGTGCAGTCGCATGTCGCGTTGATCGTTTTCTCAAAGTGAATGTGCATCTTGCTTCTGGTCGTGTTATACTGTTTTTTCTTACAAAGTGTTATTTTGATGATAAATATGTAGATATATTCTCTATCAAGTAAAAAATTAACCTTTCTTCTTTTCTATATACGGCTTCCTTGCTCTAGCCCAACAGAAACTAAAGTATGTCAAAGTTGTAATAGCAGCAGTTTATTTTGTACTGTGATCATGTCACCAGCTTTGCTGCTGTCAAGAAGGCTTCTTGTACGGAACAAGTTTACATGTAACACTGTCATTTTCACGATGTCGCCACCAATTTATACTGTATGAAAAATTGTACGGAAGAATCCATCCAAAGTTGTTTGCAAAACTTATTTGTATACTAAACTCTACACACTTAATATATTATTACTCTATATTATTATAAAGTTTTTATATCTGCTTGACATTTTCACTACAAAAACAATGCATAAACATGTACGTCACTTCCATCTGTTGTACCATGATATTTGTATCATCATGTCACGGTCACGTTAAACAATAGAAAAGTCATTTTAGCTGTCGACACAATAGTTTCTTTGCTTTCGGTGAGAATCATCATAATGACATGATAACATAAAAGTACATTCGTAGTTGAAAGCTCTTGTCATCATCATCGCCACAACCACCATAATGAATAAAATAAGTAACTTGATATATAAGTTCCTTTGGACCTCTTATTTCCTTCTCGCAATAATCACATTTTCCAACTGAAAATGTCATTTGCTCATTTCTCAATGAAAGTTTATGTCCTTTCGATTAAGTGTTCAAAATAATGATGCACCCGACCCTCAGGATACTAAACCGATATGGTGTATGAAATGATTATGATAACAAGCGAGCAGTGTGTCTCTCCTTATTGAAGTGGTGATGATGAAGATAAAGGAAGCGCAATTTTGAGAAGGCAAAGCTTTCCAAAATAAAATGTCGTTCCCTCGCCTCTCTCTCTGCCAAGAGCAAAAAATGGGTCAAGGCCTTATGCCCTTTTCTATAATTACCATCTTTATCTTGTTACTATCCATTCTCATTTCTTACAAGACACTTATCCTTTGAAAAGCATCCAAAATATGAATGCTGTATACCTGTTTTTATAGAACCAGTCTTGTTGTTCCTTTAACTGTGCTGCACTGCATTACCCAACATGTATGAGTTTTTAGGCGCCTGTGGCTAATAACAAGAGAAACGAACCGAAGCAGTGTGTCGGCAACTATCACTCTTTTCTTCTTCTCTTTTTATCATTAAAGTTTATCAACATTCACGTCACGCTTTCACTTTTTAGATGAGCGCTTTCTCTTTTTTCTTCAAGCTTTACATGAATATTACGTGCATAATGTGTTGAGTTACTTATGTTGTTCCTTCACTGTTTTCTTCTTCACATCACGTCACAATAAATGAGAAAATCCATCTCTTCTCCTTACCCTCTCGAGTTACAATCATTTCTTTCTACTACTTTTTTTAGACTTTCAAGCCGTTGTAATACTAGTGCATCCAAATATCAACAACAGCAACAAAGAACATTGGTGTTTTTTCTTTCTTTCTGATAGTTCTTTTTGAAAGTAGAGTAGTTTCATTTAGAAAATGTGACTCCCTTGTGAGAAAAAGAAGATGGGATGCACGGAATCGCAAAATATAAGATCTTGATTTCCCGGTAGCGGATTAAAGCTGTTTGGTTGTGTTGTACGGAAACTCTGGAAAAAAATACAAAGAGATAAAATGAGCACTTTTTAAATTGCATGTTATATTAGATTGGAAAGGGCAAAGGAAGTATGGAGATTGGTGTTTTGTGCATTTCGTGCAAGTTAATCCAACTTTTTTCGGAAGCCAGATTAGCAAACATGGCAGATATTTTATAATAAGTAGTTCTAAACGAAAACTTAACATCAATCTATCCAACTCAGCAATAAAGTTAAGTTGAAAAGTTTTATTTAAAATGATGTAGAAAGAAGCACGGGTTGGGGAAGGGAAAGTAGTATTCATTTTGCAACTCCTTCTCTCTGCTTTAACCTATGACCTTTCAACACCAGACATTCACTTTCGCTCCAGTAAATTTCATCCAATTTTTATGCTTCTCTTTGTCTTCCCTTTTGCTTGATATTTGATCCAATAGAGTACTTCCAGTTTACTCCCACACATTTCACTGAAAATGCATATATTACTTGTGTACAAGATGAAGCATCAACCGCATGTGTATGAATGTAGGTTCGGTTTTTCCTGCATGCATGTATGTCTGCATGTACTCTGTATGAGTGCAGTGTCTAGGGTATCACCTTTAATATTTGATGATTTTCTCTCTTTTGGACCAATGAACAGGATATGTCATCGTCAACCTACTGCCAAATGCGTTGTCTCTTTTGATGCCATTATTCTCTACCGGAATTAAATTTCTATGCATTCCCAACACATATTATACTTTCATTAAACAGAAACAGGATTCAACAAAGGTAAATTATACAGTGCAGTTGTATTCTCAGGACTCCGGGTGGAAATGACTCTTGACTCTCATTACAATCATCATAGTGTCGTCCTCAACATGGCTGTTCTCAATTTAATATGGAGAAAGTGAAGTACCACTTTATTTTCAACTACGCTTGAGTATAACCATAACCTACTCATTCCATTCTCTTTTTGGATGGTCTACCATTATAATTTGTGCAATATCCTGTTCTCTTTCGACACAGTTTCTCGTTTCGTTAAATAAGGAGGATATGAACGTAAGGTTCCGTTATCGCTGCGCTCTCATTTTGTGGAATTAAAGCAGTCCATTATTCTGCTAAAGTAGATCGCAGTAACTCTATACCTTCAGCTCAGCCAAATTAAAATGGGAATAATTACATCGACAGAAGGATTGAATAAAGGAAACTGTTACAAAACTGCATATTATACTGCGCAACTGGGAACTATTATATAGGATATTCATCAAAAATGTTACTCTAGTCTATTGTGCTGTTTGTTCCTTATTCTCTCCACTACTGACCTTGTCCTCTTTTTAATCTTCAATCTTTCAGACAGTAATTTAATTTCCTTTGTACATAAACTGGACTTATTAAAAAACAAACAAAAAATATATAGAATCTATCCATATGCATTTAGTCAAGTCAACCAGTTTTAATACGTCAACAGATATTACGGAGATTGAACTGAAAGCGGAGATGTAATCTTGTATTTTTGCATCATCTCCTTTTCTCTTTTAAAAGGGTTGGCGCCATTCTGAATTCCACTTTTTTCAGCCTCCATCTGCTCAAGTATTAAAAAAGTGTTTGCGAAAATCCTATTAGCTCCTATCACCCTTCTTGCCTTTCACTTCTGCCTTTTCCCAACAAAAACTAAAAAATACTGCGCATTTTCATGATGTATGCATATATTGTAATGTCGCTTTTGCTGATATCAGCAAACAAACAAGCACTTTTACCAAAAAAAAATCGACTAGCTTCCAAAAAGTATAAAATGGTGTAATGATCGTTTTATGCCTTCCTTTTACCATCACTAAAAACTTTTCCATGATCCTTTACTTGTTTGTTAAGACGTGTCTCTCCAAAGAAAAAAATCCAAAATATTTTCTTTTCGGATCACGGGTACATTGACACAAACAGGAAAAAGGAAGCGTGATAAGTACTAAGCAATCTAATTTGTGTGGTTACCCTACTTTACCAAAAAAAACACATTAAAGTTATAATGTTAAGTTAAGCATTTATTTGATTATTTGATCTTTTAATGGTTAGTAATCTATTATGCAGAGTGGCAAGGCATATCTTCTTGTAATAGTCGTGCCTGGAACTAGATTTGCACTTTTTCTATAAATCTACCTGAAAATCAAGATACCTTACTAAAGTTTTGAATACAAACACAAAAAAGTAATTTCCAGGCAATTCCATGCTTAATTTGAATAAAAAAGAGCAACTAATACAATCTATATACTACTTTACATGCCGTACATATTTCTTCTAAAGGCTCTGCAGAAACTCGCAAATGAAATTGAAAATACAATAATTCTACTGGAAAAACGATTTCAGATTATTTTCTTCCCTGCTAAGCTTTCTTTTTTGGCTTTTTCTATTGAAGCTAAAAATACACACAAAGTGTATAGATAACACACACTGTGTTTTCCGTATATGTCTTGCTGTTTCCTGAAAGGAATTTTTTCCGGAAAATTCATCTATCTTTTACGAGCATGTATACAGTTTTTTTCAAACAAGCAACCATTCTTTTCCATTTCAAATTGATCTGCATGTGTTTACAAAAAAACCGAGATTGCTTTCCTTTCTTTTTCCAAGTCTTCTAGGAATACTAGATAGTTATACAAGTTTTTTAGAAAAAGTATATGCATAGATATGGGAATAACATAGTTGAAACACTAAAAAGCAAAACTACCCAAAAGAGTAAAGGAATGAATATTTATAGTCAAGACTTGAGGATCAAAATCGACGATCTGCTGAGTCTACTAGAAAGTGCTACAGAATGCTGAAAAATATTGGTTGCTTTCACTGTGCTGACGCGGATTAAATCTCAGAGGGAGTAGTATAGATTTCAACGGATCTTTTCAGTGTTTAACGTTATCGTATCTCAATCGCATTCAATCTATATTACACAACATGCACACTTACATTGACTAGGTTGCAACAAAAAAACAGCCATCAAACCAGTTAAATGGATAGATAATGCAAACCAAAATAGATTTTTTTCTGGAACAAAAAAATCCGTTGTGGAGAAAATGAGATTCAAAATTGGAGGATGACGATGATGAAGATGATTATCATGATCGCATGAAGATAATGATGAAAGCACTAACTATACACTGCACGCTTTGCAAATTCATCATCATCATCGTCACAATCACCACGAGTATGAAAGCATAGAATAAAATAACAATACTTTAGTGGAATGCTGCTGCTTTATAAATTACTTGTCCTGTCTGCGTTATTATTAGTATTTTGTGTTGTTGTTTTACTGCATTAAAAACTGACAATGGCCAGCCCAGGACCAGGCCAGAAGAGTATAGATTACCAACTGAGATGCTTCCCCATTATTTTCTCTTTACTCATCAGTCGTCATTCTTTCTCCTTGTAAAAAGGATTGGAATGAGAGAAAGATGAGAATCTATTATCTCTTTTTCTTTTTATGTGTATAATATCAGCATAGTCGTTATATCATGCTCTGTCACTTTTCTTTTGAGGTTTTCTCTATGCTGTTATGGTATGACGATGAGAAGAGTGCATGTGAAGCAATGGCGGTGGTGGTTGTGCTGGTGTTCTGGGAATTTGGAGTGAAAGCAAAGTAATATGTATATCAAGTATACAATATAATATTTATACAGAGGCCATAGAGAAAAGAAAGGGAAAATTAATTTTGTTATGTCGTGTACTTATAAAAGGATGAGATGGATAAAGAAGAAAAGAAAAATACTTTCACAAGAAGACATCAAGGAGTAGAATAGTAAATGATGTTAGCGGTGCTGCTGCTGTGCTTTTGCTTGTGTATGTGTGTGTGATGGAACGATGTTATGATGATATTAAGATTTTCACATTAAAAGTGTCTGCCTGTGAGTGAGTTGAGTGAAGTGGAGACATGTAATATTAGACAAAATGATGGTAGGATGGCACGCTGGCATGTTGTACTGCTTTTGCTTGCACAGTGTGCATGGCATGAATAACTGTAATAATGTGCAGCATACGTAATAGAAAAAGTATACAGATTCAGAGATAGATAGTTAGTGAGAGAGAAAAGAGAGATGGTCGGCTTCCTTTTCCTCTCTGGAAACTGCGCCATAAAAATTCATAACGATTTTTGGTGTCCATATGTAGCTATCTTTGAGGAATAGAGAAGGAAAAAAAGAGTCCAAGTCCATGAAAGAAAAATTATGCACAACACACAACAGAAGAGAGAACCCTAAGGAATGAATGAGACTTTGGGAAGTAGTAGATTTACTTATATACTTGTCTGGTGGTGTGTAGACACTGTAAAATTTAATGTATCTAATAATGTAGGTTTTGCATTTCATTAAAAGGAGAAAGGATAAAAAAAGAGTTGAGACTTGACTGGAGAGAAAGGCAAAAAACATTGTACCGGATATGATGAGATAGTGAGACGTGTTTATTGTGTTTCTCTGCAACATTAAAAATGTTGTTTTGGGTTTGTAGTCAAAGTCAGTAGCAGATGAGAACGAGAATGAATTAAAATCACACAAAACAATGTAATATAGAGAAACAACATGGTTGCCTGTATATTTTGCTCTGAGGAAGAAAACAAAGAAAGTAAAGGTTTGCGTGTAATAAAAAAGCTCGAAAAAGTAATTACATTTCTGCATATTGCATGAATGATGATGATATTGCAGTATTTCCTTTTACAACAAAATATACATATAAGTTAAGCTTGTTCTTTTACCTTTTTTATCTTTTTTAGGTACTTGAGTGAACATACAAAAAATCAAATGCAATGTTGTAGAGTGCTGCGTAATCTAAGTACATTGTTTTTTACGAAATCATTAAAAAATTAAAAGGAGGTCCCTTTTTCTACTTTACTCCTTTTATTTTACGATTTACCTCGCCAGTCAAATATACAGCAAAACAGACTGGATTTCTACAAAGTAATTTTTTATTAAAAGAAATAGCCTTCATGGTATGGTATAGTTTGTACAAAAACTGGTATGGTGGAAGGTGTGCAAACAATTTTATTGCTGCTAGTGCCAGTAAGTTAGTGCAATTTACAGTGATTAAGGTTTATGATCATTAAAGGAATAGAATTAGTGGAATAGGTGTGTGGAATAAGAACAATGTGCCTGGCCCGAAGGCAAGATTTTTTTTCGTGATGGTCACACACAGTTAATTATAGTGATCAGCCAGTCGTAAACCCGGAGATTAGATTGTGGATGTGGAAGAGGAGAGAAGGGAAAGAACTATATATTTATGGAATAAGCAAATGATTTTTTTCTCTTTCTCTAATGAACATTAAGAGGAAAGTGCTTACCATTGCGAATAAAATGAGAGGAATCCATGTGCCGTAGTGCCACTGTAAAAGTTGCAAATTCCAAGTGAATCAGCAGAGATATACTTTGAATGATTCATTAGCACGAAAGGATGGCACAAAACGAGAACATGATCATCATGACACTCTTGTTCATGTAATTAGTTCAAAAGAACAACTATTCAACAGAGATCATTTACTCCATGTTACCTTTATCGTTTCATCACTATTTATTGAAAATTAATAGATAGGGTCTGTTAATTGTACTTTATGTTTTTGGAGTTTGTGAAGAAGAACACACACGTGTACAAATAAATTGTTAATTCACCTTGCGCATTACTACTATATTTTCGGCGAAATGTTAATGAACTTTAAAAACAGATTCTATATTTTGTTTCCTAATAAATTGAACGAGATAAAAAATTTAACAAGTTATTTCGTTCTAAAAACTGACTGAAAATAACCGTAAAACAGAAAACGCGCACACACACGTTAGTACGTGTACGTTGCCGAATTGACGTACGGTTTTTAGTTTTGTACGTGTAGACAAGAGAGAAAGCGTGAACAAACGTGCAGGTGCACCACCACTGCTGCTTATTATAAAATATCGTATAAAGTACAAACACAAGTGTAAAAACTTGAGAGATAGTCAGCTTTACTGCTGCTACTCTGCTCCTTCTTTATTTTCTCCATCCGCCCATGATAATAATGATGATCATGTGTGTGTGTGTCTAGATGTTGTGCGGCTGGGTTTCACTTCAACACTGGAGAAAATCTACTCGAAGGTTACATTACATATTGGTAGAGTAGTTTGGTGGAGAGAGGTTATACCTATCTTTCCAAATAGCAAATACTGTGGATTATTTTGCCTTACTATTATATACACTATCATAGTACGCAGCAAATATCTGGCGCTGGTGCTACACAGCATGTCATGTGTACAGTGGAAAGCAGCAGGAAAAGTGGAAGGAATGGTTGGGAGTAAAACATGGAGTTATGGAGGAGTGGAAGAGTGAAAATGGTAAGAAAATTGTGCACAATAGCGATGCGATGTGGAGAGAAAGGAAAAAGCTTTATGTTTGCTTTTGCTGGAAACTTTTTGGAAACTGTAATGTCGTCGTGTGCATTGCAAGCTGAACAGCAAAACAGAGCAGAGTTCTCTGTTGGGTTGGATGTGTGTGTAGCAGTGGGCGCACTTTGTGCCCCTACCACTGTACTTTTGTATCATCACAACTGCTATACTTATAAGATATAGGTATGTTTCATTTCTCGTTTATTGCACCAGCACCATTTCATGTAGAATATACGGTGGCAAAGGAAAATGTCGTAGTAAAGCTAGAAAAAACATGGAAAGAACCACCCGCAGCAAAATAATATTTGAAGAAAGAGCAGAGCAGTGGCTATACTTTCTCCTTCTTTAACTTAAAGTCAACCATCGTTTAAGTTTGGTTTTTTTGGAGAGGAATGGATATTTTTTTCCTCTGAATACACACAAAACCAACTGGATTGGATAAGCGTATTTGCTTACATATTTTTTACAATGGAAAATTTTCTATTCTTGAAAGAAAAAAACTTTAAAGTAGAATAAAAGTCGAGTATGATTACAAAGAAGGGAGATTTTCTTCTAAATCGTCGTCAATCTAAAATTCAAACTTTTATGCAAACTTTATATTCGTGTACATACACTTATGGTATAAATATATAGGCTTTTACTTGACTTGGAAATTTGTGAATATTTTTTGCCAAGTATCATGGCATGGCAAAGCCAAGGCAAGGCAAAAAATTACTTTGCAAAAAATGTGAAACTCCAGCTTACTGTCAATACTTCAAATTTTTCATATAACTGCCATGTATGTTGTTTAGGTACTGCGTCTTTTCTTTTTGCTGATTTTGAGTCCCTCAAGGAAAGTGCTCTTAGCTTTTTCCCATTCGAGTGGAAACTACGCAAAATGCAATTACAACTCAAGAACAATGACAACAAGAAGGGAAAAAGTTAAAAGTTTTTCTAAATGAACTGAAGAGAAAAACTTGTTTTTCCAAAGTTTACTTCAGTTTGTTCATCAGCCAAACCAAACCATAGAATAGAATGATGTATGATTGTAATATAAAGAAATGCGAAGAAAACGGGAAGAAAAGCTTGGTAAAAAAATCCCATTGTTATAGTTTAGTTCTTGTGCTGCTGGTTGAGGTTGGTAATGTAGTTAGGAAAGCCTCTAGTAGTTTATGGAGTTGTAAGAGTAAAGTAACCTATGCACCACGTTGCACCATGATGATGATCATGATCATCACTATCGTCAACATCGTGACCATGATTACACCCGGAGACAGGAAAGAAAAACGTTACTTTATAGTAAGTTGGTTATTTTACGAGAGGAGCAGTGCACAGTGCAAGCACATTAGAACAGGAAGAGAGAGAGAGAGAAGGGGAGAGACACGACGACGAATGTGGGAGAGAGAGCGGTATATATAGTAAAAGTAAAATACTGACAACAGACTTCCTCTTTCTGACAGAAAATCCTACCTTGAGTTGAGTCAGTTTGGCTGTTTTAATATAAAGCCTCCATTTTACTGGGAAAATGTTACGTTACCACCTCGTCTTGTCTTTAAATGCTTTCCCTTTGAGACAGAAAATGTATGTACCTATATGTAAGGTAGGTAGTTAGGCATGTGTCTATGTACCTATGTATGTGTTTTTTGAGTGTAAAGCTAAACTCCAATTCTATCCGACATCAAACTCAACTCCTCTTACAACTTGCTTTTGTGCTGCTGCTTTTAATAATATGATATCATCCTTCTTTTCTCCCTTCTCTTTGCTTTTTCTTGTTCCATTCCCCAAAAAATATTGTTTGCATTTCGTCTTCCTCTCTTTCTTTTTTCCTGTGTAAAAAACGCAAAACTGGAGAGAGATGATATTGATGTTGGATGTGCGTTTGTAATAAACGTAACAGGAGTAAGTGGGAAGGATGAAAATGAATCCTCCGGCGGAGGATTTTACTATTTGTTGTTGGCTTCTTCTAAGTTGGGTTTTTATGAATGTTTCTCTCTGATGTGTAAAGTAAAGTAAAGTTTTGGTAGTGGCAATGACGGAGACGGAGAGAAGTTGAGGTTTTATATGTATTCCTTGAAGATGTGTCCTCTGACGATGCGGATGATGATGATGATGATCATGATATGATGACGGGAATTGAACAATAAGCGAGAAAAAGAAGGAGAGAGTGAGAAAAGAAGGGTGCGCTCTTTGCATCTTAAAGAAAAAGAAGAATCAGTCGAGGCAAAAAGTGAAGTGGGGATTGAAACTTGGATTTGGGGAAAGGGAAAGTACATAGTATAGTTGTAGTAGTGGGGATGATAATGGTAAAATGTTTAGCTAGGCATGAAGGAAAGCAAAAGAACTTGTTCTACACGCAATTTCCAATTCCTCTACAAACTCACTATTATTATTCTCGCTTGCTTGCATGTGTGCGTATTTTTTTTGGATTTTGTAATGAAAAATGAAAATCCTAAGAGACAAAGTAGTCGTTGAAGAAGAGGCGTAATATTGACGCTAGTTTGGGAATAGGGTTGTTGTTTTGTGACGAGTAAAATATAAAATGAAGCTCATCCACAATCCACATGCTATGTTGTATGTCATTGTCCCTCTGCCTGCTACCTAAAACTAGAGTCTAGCCTGCAGTCTAAGTTTAGATTTTCCAAGAAGCTTTCTCCCCTTTTTATCCTCAAAACTTTTTCCTATTTCATGAAAAATATATTAGACAGCCGGACCCCACACGGAAAACACTACATTGCATAGCAAAAAGAGTTTTATGAGATGGCAGAAAGCAGTGAAGCATTTTCTACGAATGGATGGATGGTTTGAATGATGATGGAGCTTGCAGCTTTTTTATTTCAAACTTTTTAAGGTATACAAAACAAATGGCAATAATAAACAATGAGATATGGAAAGGTATGGTAAATAAATAGCAGAAAAATGGGAAGATATCATATTTTAATGATAGATGAGAAATGAAGCAGAGAAGAAAAGAAGGTATTTTTAGAAAAATGATGTCGATGTCCGGGAGGAAGAAACGGAAAAGTACAGTGTACTTCAACATAAGAGGAAAACTTGTCAACGATAAGATTTTTTTCGATGACCATTGTGATTTTTGGCTATTGTGTCCATTGAAATAGTCATGTCATGTCGTGTAGGAAAACACGTACAAAATGCATCAACACTATAGACGAAAGAATGCATGAAAACTGAAAGAGAGCTTTTGGAAGGATGTGAAAATTTACTTTACACGCACAAGTGTGTAGTTTTCATTGTGATTGTGAATATTATGGAAGTATTACGAAAGGAAGAGAAAAAACTAGAGATAGCTGTGTGGGTGGACTAATTCATATTATAAGAATGGCACCATATAAAATACAGGGATAATACCGTGTGTGTCATGGTTTGGTTTGGTGAGTGAGTGAATATAGGGTTGACTTTGGCTTGGTTTGACTGTCTCGCACTTTCATGCAATCAACGTACCACATGCGACGACGCTCTGTACTTCACTTCACTTACCAAAAAAGAAATTTCTCTGCTGGCAGCAACATGAAAGATCGATAAAATTCTGATTAGATGCTTCAGTAGACGTTAACACAACAATGCTTCCAGTGAAAGCAAACACTTTAGGATACTAAAATATTTTCCAAAAAAATATTAGAATATTTTACAAGCACATACACTTATCTCGTTAAACTTTCGTTGCCACCACCAAACTTTCACCGGGAAAAACATGATGCCTATATATGCCTAAGCGAAATTTGATTTGCTCACAAGATATAGAGGAACCGCACAGGCTGATGAAGTGCATATATTGAGCTGCACTTTCCGAAGCACTCTTTCTTGTTAATGAGTACATCTCTGCAAAATTGTTGTCTCATTAGTAGAGCTGGTGCGGTGAAGGAATGTAGACGATAAACTACTAGACTGACAGCTAGAGCCAGCCAAATTATTATCACATTATGGTGACCATGAATGAATTATATGTACGTGTTGTTACATGAAGCATCATTAACAACGTTTTTGGGGTTCCATCCAATGCAATGCAGTATCAATAATGTTCCACTGCAGCAGTATTACCATATCCGCTAGAGCATAAAGATGAGGAAACCGGAACCTAAACTTGTATTCAGATCATCATAAGTCGTGATTGCACAATTTTGTTGTATTTCGTCTATCTTACGGAGATTTGGTGTAACATACACCTTGTTAGGTCAGGGAAATCCCATTAAATTCATTAACTACCATTATCAATCAATGGACATGCATGAATATTCATGATTATGAAAAGTCTCTAATAAATTTTTACAAAAATGCATAAGCGTGTAAATTTTTGAGTAAAAGTAAATTCTTGAACAGTCAACTTGTATTTTATTATTGCTGGTTGCGTTAACCAAGGAAGATTTAATAAAAATTAGAAACTGACTAACGTTATAAAATTCAGTTCAACAAGTTTTTTTTAACGGAGCGAAGTACACCATAATTATCTTGATAATCTAATCGCATTATTCGTCGTCGTCTAGATCTTCATCATCGCCAATATCTAAATCTTCCAAGTCCTCAAACAAACTTTCGTCGATTGGAACAGCATCATCACCTGGTATAAAAGGAAAAAATGTATGTGCAATGCAGCGTGGAATGGATGATAGTTTTCTGATTTAATGAATCTAATTGATTTCTTACCCTCATCAAACGTAAGATCTGAATCGATGAGAGTTTTATCACACATGAACAGCTCCTTCCCTGTCATCTTTTTAGTTCCGGTTTCCTTCTCTTTGGTTTCCACCTCCTTTTTCTTCAGGGCCATCTCGGCATCAAACTTTGTTTTCCATTCTATAAATGTCTGGATAGTTACACGTGTGCCTTCGAAACGTTTCTACAAAAATGCAAAGCTCATTAAGAAATTCAATCAAATAGTCATTTCAAAGTTTTAACAGGAAATTAAACAACTGCATACATGTTCCTCTTCCTCGTCTTGTAATCGCTTCTTCTCTTCCTCGTCCTCCTTTTCTTTGACAGATGAATCCCATCTTTCATTTAGCCACTCCAGTGCTACAGATACTAAAGTAAAAATCATTGCCATTCCAGTATTCTCCTCTGCCTGTGATTAACGAGCAAATTGTCATATTAATATAAAATGTTCATCAATATGCATGTAATAATTCTAGTCTACCACCGAAAATACTTTTGCTCGTACCTGTTGAGTTAAATAACTGCTAAGGTCTTCGCATTCATCGTCCTCCAGATTCGTTTGTTCGTCATCTTCTTCACTGGGCACAACTTCAATCAGTGGCACTTCTTCAGGGTATTTAGCTGTGAAGGTAAATTTGAGTAAGGCAGTATAACCCTCACCAGTATCTTCAAATTCTGTTGTTCTTGTTACAATAGTAAAGCTGATAGGATCATCTGACAACACTGTAATGTAAAAATTCTATCAATTAGTGCACTGCTAAAACGTCAAAAGAGAAGTTACACAATTAAAAACATGAGCAAAACAGTTTTACATACCTGCAAATTCTGATGGATAAATAGCTTCCAGGGCCTCCAGCTCACTCCGTTGCTCTTCCGCGTAGTCCATGATTGAATAGTAGTACCTGCTATTGAGTTGTTTCCTTTCCAGTGGTAAAGATGCCCAATTGATTAAATTGTCAGATGTCAGATGATGATGGATGAGTGACCCCCGGTATCATCGCCAAAAACATGAAGATCAGCAGATTGAGAGATATACATGAAAACATGAAGTTGGTCTACAAAACTAAAACACACGCTTTTAAATGAAGTGCGCTTTATTTTCATGCTCTATGAGCACTTTAAATGCACATGATGCCTCTGTCGACTTACAAGCACACAAGATGCTGGGCAAAATGCCAAATGGTATCATTCATTATAGCGCTACATGCAATAGTCCTGTTTTTTAAACACTTTACGTGTGAGTGGATTACTAATTTATAAAATATTGAAGTTGGTCATGTTATATGGACTTTTCCAATATTGAAGGAGCCAACTTTTTGCATGCATGTGTTCGTGTTCCTTGTACTATACTGGCCAATTGGGCACTTTCGTTTTGTGTTAAATTTGATAGCAGCTATCTTTATCAAGTTGGAAAGGAATACAAGGTGAAACAGGAATCTCTTGGATCAGCAGCCAGAGCTACAACAGCAGTTTGTCAATTGTCAAGTAGTTTTGAGTAGTTTAAAGTTTAAAATAGACAAAAAATATATTTTTTACGATAACAATGGTCTTTTTGATCGCAGCACTAAACGTACTACGTACGTAAACGTAAGACATTTAATTATGTAATGTTTGTACTATTTTGTATGTAATTCTTTGCTAATTAAATTTGATGTTAACTATTCCGTTTGTTAAATCTTTACAGGTGTTCATTCCTCTTCGATTTTAAAACTCGGTTGACTAGCTACCTCTGAGTATTGAGCTGAGCATTGGTGGGTAACATGGATGGTAACACTAATTCCAACGCCAACACGTCCACAAATTCTATCAAAATCTTAAGCGATGATGAAAAGGAAAAAGTGTCGGATTCAGATTCAACGGACTACGAACCAGAACCAAAGAAGTGCAAGGTGGATGATGATGATAACGAAGAAGTGATTGGGATCCCGATTCGGGGGACCACTTCTTCAATTCAGTTGGCTGTTGCGTCAGGATTTCAAATTTCAATTACAGCTGATGTGACGGATTCACAAGAAAATGTACTGGATGACTTGCATCAGTCCCTGGGAGATGACGATCCAGAAGAACAGCCGAGGTCGCCGCAAGATCTAGAATATGTTGCAATTGCTCCATTCAACTCACCATCAGCGAGGAGAATGAGAATTAACGACGGAAATGATGCAGCAAGTAGGAGAGCCAGGAGACGAAGAAGGAATCAGTATAATCGAGGGGATAACACCACCGCAAATGAAAGCGTTGTAAGGACCTCCTCTTCTTCCCTAACTTCTAGTGAATATTATACCGACGATATTGACTTAAATGATATTCCAAGTGATGAGTACTTGTCACCTCCATATGCCTCAATGCAAAGACGTAATGCCATATTTGCTCGGAGGGAACCACCTTCATCTGTACAAATTGAGGAAGATCAATACTTTCATAATGAACTGGAGGTGGCGTCTAATCAAGATTCAAATGAAAATCCAATCGAGGATGGAAGCTCAACTTCTGGAGGAGACTATGAGGTGTGTGTAGTATAAGTACTTGAACAAAAATATATTTAGATGTGTTCTAATCAGGAATAATTCATAATTCTTATGAATTCCTGGTTCTAATTAGTCTAATTTGTAAAATTCCTCTAATGTTGATTTCTAGGTTTTCACAAGAACATATGATGACTATGTTATTCCGCCGGAGAAGCCTGACCTTAGTGATCTTCCAGTGGAAACGGATAACAATTTTGCCGATAATGAGAACATACGAAGTGATATAGACTCTGAAGCTGTCAATCTTCCTAAAACTAGTCCAAAACCCGAAAACACTCCTGATCCATATGCCTCTAAACAGGAAAAGGAATGGTTATGTATTCAGTGCAAAGCGAACGCTATGCCGTATTTCAACTATTGTGGAAGATGTTTCAAGGTAACCTTTACTGCTGACTCGCACTGACTAACTTTAAAATATATATTCATAAAAAATATCATATTTATATATGTAAATGAAATCGCAAATAAAACACTTAGTAACTGATTTTGGTACAGATGCGTCGCAACTGGCTGCCACCTAGACCCGCATCCAGAAGACTGAAAAATAGGAAAAGCCGCCTTCAAAATAGTAATCCAAATTCCCTCAACACATCAAGAGCGACCAAATCTTCATCCGACGAAGGTGAAGATGTTGTTGACGGGCCTCGGCCTTGTTCCTCCTCGCAAGTCCAGCCAACACTACCTTCCTCGGATCCCATTGACATGAACGATGGCTTTCTCGTGGACGAGGACAATCCTTCTGTGAATCGTTTACGATCAGACTCTCAGCCAGGAAACGTAACTCTATTGGAATTATTTTCACCGCCAGCTCCCAATAGCCGTTCCATCCCAACTTCAAATACAGATCCTAATCCTGAAACAAGTTCAGTAAAATCAGACTCCCAATCTAACTCTCAATCTCAGTCTCAGTCCACATCTTCGTCATCTCAATCACAGTCCCAAGGATCCTTGTTTTCTGCCAACTCCCAGAATTCGGATCCCAGCATTAATTCTTCGCCAACTACCCAGCCAGGACAATCGTCTTCTCCGTTGCCAAAAAATATTTCAAATGACAATACAAATGCTAGCGCAGCCTTAAGTTCACAATGCTCTATATGCTACGTTCGTTCAAAAGACGCTGCTTTTGTGCATAACAAAATTGCTCATTTGTATTGTTGTTATACATGTGCCGACAAAATTCTCAAGAAAAATGGCAAGTGTCCCATTTGCCGTGAACGAGTTCTGCGTGTTGTTAAAATTATCAGTGTTTAATTGTAAGTATTATGCCAGAAATTGAAATCAAATCACTGCCTCTTTGATTTAATTTTATGAAATTTTATTATCTTTTGCAAATTGCAAGTTTTAAGATACTGAATACTGATGAATTATGTGAAATGGTGCTGGCTGCTATTAATATTTATTATGCAAATCACAAAAGTATTGTTAACTAATGATTTAGTTTTCTTACGAAATGTGTTCACGATCATTGCTTCGAAAATGCAAAAAAGATAGAAAAATATTATATTTATATGTGTACTTTATATAAATTATAAAGAGTAATAAAACCATAATATTGTTGTTGTACTTAGCTAACTAAACTAAGTATGAAATTTTATTGGTAACAAAAAAAATGTCTTTTGAGATAAAAAATTACAATACATAAACTTTATCTATCAATCTATCATCTATCTAATACTTATATAAATAACATAACTAATTTATTAGTGAGGCTAGACCTACATCATCTTTGATTCTGAACCTTGGCAGGTTTTTTAACAAACTACCTAAACTAAAATTCTAGCTAAATAACTTAATGATTCTAATAACTGCATGGGAAAACTAATTAACTACTAATTAAGGAAACTCAAGTCAGGAATTTACATAGATGGGGTAAAAAATGCCTTGTATAGGCGTTCCCTATCGAAAGAAAAATCAGTCCATGCTGAACTATTTAATATTTGATTTCTAAGCTGAATTGACTTATTCATCTGCTGAGTTTGTGATTGGGAAGTGGTTGAAGGCAAACTAGTTCTGGAATGCTGTTGATGTGGTTGCTGCTGTTGTTTTCCAGTTCCACTGCTTGCATCCTCCGAGAAAAGTCGTCTCCTGGCTTTCTTTTTATCTTTTCCTTTTTCTGTACCAATGTCAGTTTTTCGTTGTTGTTCTTGAAGCTGACATTGACTACTTAGGAGCATTTCTTTGACAGCGTTGGAGTTCATAATGTATGGCTGGTTTTCTCCTTGAAATAGTGTCCATCCAGGGCCAAGAGATCCTGCAGAAGCCACGGCAGCTGAAGTTGGAAGGAACTGGAATGGAGGAAGATTCTTCGTGTATTGTGATCCCACTGACTTGTTCACATTTCTCTGCTGATGATATGATCCCATAATATTTTGCTGCTGAATTTCTTGAGCTTCAGCTTCTGGACGAAGTTTGAAATTTTTTATTTTGTTTCGCCCCTCAAGTTTGTCTGACACCCATGTCTTCAGCCGCCTGTAATAGATAAAAAATATTAAGAATAAATAAATTGCTTGTAATTTTTCATTTTCATGTAAAATGCTAAATGCTTTCATTATCGTCAAATGGACATTAATCATTTCATTTTTATCTCAACTTACTTAACGTATGAATACACGCTGTAAAAATTACTGATGGGAACTCCATTTTTCAGAACAGCAGGATTGGTATCTTTTTTGTGCTCAGGGAGCTCATTAATACGGAACCACTTAACATTTTTAATTTCAAAATGGGTTTGTGGTTGAAATGGATAGCTTGTGTCTACCCCACGAACAATGTAAAGCCGATCCGTTCGTTCCATAACTCTGGATTCAATGAAGTGGTCCTTATCAACAAGATTGGAGATGTCGTAGCCAGTTTCTTCAAATACTTCTCTAATGGCGCAAGATACTGGTTCCTCTGCTTCGTTAACTTTACCCTTTGGAAATCCCCAGTGATTTCGGAATCCTTGGACCAGAACAACCTTGGTGAGGTTTTGATTTAGTAAAATTGCACCAAATGTAGGTACTCGCATTTTGTACTCCCTAAAAGCTGCCATGTGCTTGTCGATATCTGTGAGCCTTGGTCGCAAATGTGGCGTTTTCTACATTAAAAAGGGAAACGTTAAGGCAAATTTAAAACATGGTACATCAAATTTCCGAACGTCAAAGTATTCAGTATGCAAATTTGCTAACCTGGAACATAATGTACGCGAATTGATTGTACGGAATATTCCGTAATTGTGCCAGAATGGGTTCGCATCCATCTCCGCAGTGATAATCCACAAAAAACCAATGAGCTAACTCAATTTGAAAGCAAACCCGGATGGGATCAAATTTTTCCTCCTTCGGGATATTCAAAAGGAACCGGCTGCAAGAACAATGACAATTGATAAAATTTGAAATTACGACATAATTAACCATTCACTATACAGTTAATGAGTTAACTATCACTTCGTTAATGTAAATTAACTAAACATTATATTTTTTACCAAATAACAT
>JAQFXM010002467.1:0-24671 GCA_034693345.1 Entomobrya multifasciata
ATATGAAGCAAAGCGTCTGTCATTTGTCATTTTTAAGCAAGTGAGCAGCCAAAGTATTTTTGTGCACGTGAACACCCCATGGAACGTGGAGTTCACAGTGACACTGATCTCATTATATCTAATCCTTTTAGTCTACTGGTATGGTGTGTGCTCAGCCACTAAGTTAATTTTGTTATATTTTCATACATTTTCAACTCCTTCGATGCAGTCTTTTCTTACATATTTACGGTGGTATCGTGATATCTTCATTTCATAAGATAACCGATAACCCCAGTTCACCATTTTACATCATCATGTTCATATATGTGTCTTAATGGTCAATATACTTATTGTAGAAATCATCATATTATCAGTAGTACAAGTACAAATATTTACTATAATATTTCATAGGCTTCATTTTGTACGTAGGGTCAGGTTAAATTTCTCCGTTAAAGCGCATCGGTGTCACAGTCACAAGCAGCCATTTAATATACCTATGTATTTTAGCCTCAAGGCAAAGGCAAAACCAGTATCAGAGACAGAGTATCATTTATGTAAAGTGAAGTAATGGTACTATACTTAGTACTTTGAAGTTGTTCTTCATCTTCATTGTAAGTACGCTGCATAGAAAAAAAAGAAGTGTATCATCAGATCAGCCTCAGTCAAAAGCATCATTGACTTAGCCATACACAACATTAACATCATCTTGTTCACTCATTTCCCTTACGCTCATCATCATCATCATCACCATCTTCATAATTGTCAGTCAGTATCATCAAAACCAATTTAGTTTCACATATCATATGTCTGTCTTTTTATTTGTCTGGTCGAAGTAGGAGTTTTTTCTAGGGAGCTGTCGTCGTATCGGCTATTGCATTGGTCTACGCTTCACTTTTTTAATTATCAAGTTTGTTAGCTTTTTGCGAGAAGTGTTTCACGGAAAAAAAGAGACCAGTGTTGTGTGTGACTGTGTTGTTTGCTGCTGTTGCTGTTACGAAAAAGGTAAATTGATAATTTCCACTATTAAGTTCAGTTTAAAATGATTAAAAAATTGTGCAAAGGAATTTGTGTTTATTGAAAGCTTGTTTTTTTTGCGAAACTATACATACGACTTGACTTTCTCTTTAATGTTACTGACCTTTAAAACCTATTGATGGAGTGGGTAGTGGGTATATGTCTAATGTCTACACAAAGAAAGAATGCAAGCAAGCAATAAAAACATGACATGGTTTGCGATTGCGATTTTGCGACATGGTATAAAGTAAGCAAAAGGCAATAAAATTCCATCAATAACAATTCAATAAAACGATTTCCTTATAAAAAGACATTAAATTTAGGCCATGTAAAATATTGAGTGGGCAAGAATCGACAATAATCATCATCATTATAAGGATTCATGATGACAGTTTTTATTTCTGATGCAATGCAGTTTTAGTTTATGAGTAGAAAGGGAAACGTGTGCATTTTAGTTCATGTGCTGCGAACAAAGCCGTGTTCCTTTCCTTATAGCAATTTTTTAACGAGTACTTTTTACTACAGTGCAATTTAAAATAAAACTGTAACTGTGAAATTATGTTTGAACTGAACATTTTAAAGAATACACAGAGAGAAAAACGATTTTATATTTATTTCTTTTCTTTTTATCGCTAGACTTGGACAAGTTGAAAAGAATGGCGTCAGCCTTTCCAAGCGGTTCTTCTTCCGCTGCTGCCTCTACTTCGTCAGCTTCGTCAAGCTCCAGGCAAGCCTTGAGGGAAGATGAAGATGAACGAGAAGCACAAGGCTCCCCCGGCCCATCCATCTTGGATCACTCTTTTGCAGGAATGGAAAGTCATGACTTGGCAGAAGCTTTAGCGAATCAGCCCTCCAAGGTTTACTTTTCAGTGGAAACAATATTGGCAACGAATAACTCTATATTGACCATTCCCGACAGCGTCGCTCGGTATAGGAACCTCCGTCAGATAGATGTGTCGAATAACCAACTGACTGAATTTCCAGACTGTATAACGTACCTGACAAATCTCAGAACAATCTCTGCTCGAAATAATCTTTTAGAAGAGAGTAGTTTTCCAAAGAATTTACACCGGCTGAGTCGGCTCACAGAATTGAATCTTAGTGGCAACTTATTGTCCAGAATACCTACTGAAATACTTGAGACTACATCCCTCCAAATACTCCACTTGGGAGGAAACAGAATCTCAAATGTTCCCACTGGAATACGTGCTCTCAAGCTACTTGAAATTTTATATCTTGGAGGGAATCTCATCACCGAGCTCCCTTATGAAATCGGAGAACTTACTCAGCTTAAGGTCTTTGTTTTGTGTGACAATCGCCTTGAATGCCTCCCTTCGTCTGTCTTTAATTTGAAACAATTGAAGGTAATTTTTAAAAAAATACTTAAAAATATAAATTAGCAAAGAATGGCCAAACAGCAAATGAGAAATGTACTCCTGTCTTGATTTGTGTGCGTGATTTTATTTTCCTAGTCACTTTTGCTGCATCGCAATCGTATTACTGCTCTACCTGTGCAGTTGATTAAACTGAGGAATCTTTTGGAGGTAAAATATCACAAAGACTTTTTTGTAAGCGTATCTTTAGACGATTCGTGGAAAGTGTTTATTTTCTTGTTCGCTTTCTTATGTTCTTTAATTTGGAAACTCTTGCTATTATACTGAAAAAGAAACGCTTTCTTTATAAATGTTTTTCTTTTCAGTTAAGTTTGAGGGACAATCCGTTGGTAAACAAATTCGTTAGACAAATGATGTACAACCCACCTTCGTTACTGGAAATAGCAGCACGAAGTATCAAACTAAAAAAGATACCCTTTTCAACAAACGAATTACCACAAAACCTCGTGGACTACCTATGTTGCGCTCATCAATGCGTCAATCCTCGTTGTAAAGGTAAACAAAAGTGATAGCTTTTTTACCGGTGGTATAACATTTGTCCATACATGCCACTTTACTCTTTATTTTTACCGATCCCACTGATTGCTATCAAGGAAAGGGAAATTAGTTTACTTTCATGACATGCTTTTTTAATTGAATTTCCGCAGGTGTTTACTTTGATGCCCGAGTGGAACACATAAAATTTGTTGATTTTTGTGGAAAGTATCGAGTACCTTTACTTCAGTATTTATGCTCTCCAAAGTGCAGTGACGCACAATCCCCAGCTTATGAAGTTAGCGACTCTGATTCAGAAGATGAGAGA
The DNA here is from genome assembly GCA_034693345.1 of Entomobrya multifasciata. Classification (NCBI taxonomy): domain Eukaryota; kingdom Metazoa; phylum Arthropoda; class Collembola; order Entomobryomorpha; family Entomobryidae; genus Entomobrya; species Entomobrya multifasciata. Next base: position 3,190 of record JAQFXM010002467.1, read on the forward strand.
ATCCGAAAAGTTCTCTTGGGTTAGTTTCCTCCGTCAAAAACAAAAAAAGTACTTTGCTGTGTGGGACCAAACGAAGAACTTATGCTTTCAGCTTGTGCAGTTAATGATGCATGTGATTATGATTATTAATGCCGCTAACTGTGCTGTGGAATGTATCTCTGTCTTTGCAAATGAAAATTCGTTCAATACGGGATTATATCATCAAAGAAAAAAGGTCTTTCTCAACATGTTTTATAATTTCATGTCTTCCGCAGGTGTGTCAATTTTGGGGTAAATTTTATAAATTGCGAACTTTCTGTAATAACCAAAACTGTATTAAAATTTAATAAACTTTAGTTCTAGAGTAAATGCCCAGAAAAAAATATCATTTTATGTCAGAAGTACCTATTTTATACACACAGTACATGCAAAGATCATTTCTTATAATATTCCTCTGCATTTCAAGTTGTCGGCTTCGGGTATAATTTCCGGAATGTCATGCAGGCTTCCAAAAAAATGCTATGTGCTCAAAGCAGTGAACACGCTGCATATTATGTACCTTTCTTCAATCTACGTAATCAGCTATCTTGGAAGGAAAGGAATTAATCCCGTTTGCGTTTCATGTTTACCTTACACGGACTTACCAGATTACTTCACATGATTTTGTCATATCATTAAAAGCACTTAACGAAGGAGAAAACTGGAACATGGAGCAACAATGCTAGATTCTCTGCATTCTAGGTATTTTCACCTCATATTTTATACATGAAGTTTTCCCCGTATTACACAATTACCCTGTTATAATGATTATTATGAGCTGTTGTGTTTCCACCAAGAAGAAATGAAAGAGATATGTGAAAATAGATGCGACAAGCCTGTTTTGAAGAATATTTCTCCCATGTTAATCAAATGAGAGTTACTTTATTTCAATAGCAACAAGCCATCGTTGTCACTTCCACAAGCTTGTTACTTCCATTAGAAATGAATGTTTATAGTGTGCATCATTTTCATTCCAGTCTCGGCCATGGCCACCACCTCCACACTCCACACACGACACATTGTACGACGATGGAAACCTGCAAAACCTACGATGATTCCACGTTCCACCAACAGCATGCTTCTTGTTAACATTCACCTTTTTCTTTTCTGTTATATAATCTCTTTTCCTTTTTCATCGTATTCGCAGCAGTGGTGGTGGTGGTCGAATGAACACCTACAAAAACACCCAAGCTTGCAGAGTCTTGAATGTCGTGTTTTGTCCTCATTTACAGTTGGTTTCCTGTCAATGTCGTAGACCAAACCTGTATTAGTGCATAATGAATGTATCCTTTTTTATAAAACGGTTCTACACACCACGCTATTCTACAACTGTACACATGTACATGTAGGTAGATATTACGGTTTAGTCTTTTGTCTGCATATATAAGTACATTTTCAACAATGCTCCAAACTCCCACTTCCAGCAGAGAAAATAATATAAATAAAATAGACCTGGAAATATGAAACTGCATGTTCCCTAAATTTTTATTGGATTTCCGTTGTATGAATTTTTACAATACGTGATATATATCTTTAAACAACTCTTTTATATATTGCACAATACCAACTTACTAACGTAAGCATCATTTTCCCATTTTTTTCTGTGCAATTTTCAACTTGCAATGCAATAATATAAAATTCAGAAAAAGTAATTCAAACATTTTCCCGTGGGGTTATAATAATATACCTGATGTTTACTAATATGTGATGTATGTACATGGATAAAAATCTGCTGTACGTTTTTTTCTTCTTCTTTTTTGCAAGTACATAACTATTACATGTATATATCCCGTATACCATATTATTATGCTACACGTGCATGCTTTATAGACTATATATTATACGCCCATAAATTGATAGTCGTGACAAACGCTGAGCATTCCATTGCAAAACTTTTTATAATTTTTTAAAATTCAATACAACCCGTTTCGTGATCCGGGTATTTATAGCATTTTTTTCGAGCTGATATTGCGTTACCCGATTTCCTCCTCTTTTTTATCCTTCCTTTTTACTCTAACACGTTATAAAATACTTGTACTTCCAACTTCCAATTGACCGTTTTATATATCTGTGTTCAATGGCGCGGCATGAAGAACCTTTAACGGGACTAAATGCACACACACGCCTCTCACTATCATTATATCGTGATAACCCTTTTATTAGACTTTCAACAGAAACAACTCTATATATTGAGGAAGAAAGCACGTTCGTTTCGTTTCCCATTTTTTCTGAGTTCCTTTGTCAATATTTTCAAGTGTAAAAAATTGAACATGTTTTTCTTTTCTTTCTTGACGAACCTTAAACTTTTTTTCTAAAACGAGTTTTAGTAGCAGATCAATCAATCAGTTTAAAAGTACCTTGCGTGTGCATGGGTGCTTGCTGTTCAATGAAGCTTTCCCTTTATTTTCTCCTTTTTGAATAGGTTGTTTCTCTCAAAGTTTCCTGCCCCTTTTTTATCCACACACACACTGTTGACTAAAAAGAGAAAGAACATATATGAATCAACAAACGGAACAGCAAATGTGTAGTTTTGAAATAAAATGCATGACTAACTAAATAGTAGAGCGACTCTAGTCTGGTGTGTGTGGTGGTATGCATATGCCCTTATCTCATTCTTTCCTGCTTCTCTCGTCACAACTTCACAAGCTGCTTTTATCTACTCGTCCATCTATCAAAACTAATCTGAATGGTAACGACTACCGCTTTCTCTGCCGATATAATATATTGCGGAAGAAAAGACCAGATCAAATGGTGCGTCCGTCCTACCGAGTCTACCAAAAAGGAGAGTGTTCCCAATGGTATCCCTAATCTACTACTGCCAAGCCTTTGAAGATTTCTCTCACTTCTCTCTTTCTTTATACCTTTCAGTATTGACAATGAAATGAAACGACTGTCGAAGTCAAAGTATGTTTTGAAAAAATAAGAAGCTGCCACAGAAAAAAGGACAGTAAGAAGGTTAGTAAGGATGAAAAACCAGAGCAGAGTATATTTTTAGTTTGTGTTGCAAAAGCTGCCACGCTGTTTTCTCCAGAACTGAGAAAAATTATGAAAGAGAACTCTCTTTTTTTCGTCCACACCAAAAAGAAAAAAACTCCTTTTCTTTTAGTTATTGATTATTTTTCTGCAACATTGCATTGCAGCTTGAAACAGCAGCAACAGCGAGCGCAGTATCTAGCAAGTCATTTCAGCCAGCCCCATGCCCATATAATAATATCACCAACTTGCTGCGCTATATATCGCTGCCTGTTTTTGCCACTATCACAGCACACAAGGTTACTTTTTTACGTTATTTAGCCGAATGAAACCGCCTTTGCCGAGTGTTTCAGCCGAAGGAAGGAAAAGTGCTACTCAACTAAACTCATGTAGACTTCTTTTTCTGCGTTCCTTCTGTTTCTCTCCCTTGCCTTGAAAACCCAAACCTTGTTTTAAGTTTTTGTTGTTATAAAAATACCTACTAAAAAACTAGTGCTTGGCTGAGGTCGAGACTCACCAGTTCAACACCACGTTACAAGTCCCAAACCAGACTCTCCCTTACAATTTTACAATGTGAGGTGCTATCCATCCCTTATACCAAAATCTGCGATCGTGTCGGTGAGTGGGAAAAAGTAGTATCATTTGTTGTTTTACCACATGAAAAAGGACTAGGACACATGCCTTTCTTTATGAATGCTTTAGCAGAGCAAAAAATGTGTGCCAAAGAGGAATCACTGTAATACGTGTATTTTTTGTCAATTTGCAGTATTCGTAATAAAATGCTATGTAATGTGCATGCCCATTTAAAAACAGAAAAGAAAAACATTCATGGTATGCGTCCAGTTTTCTCGTGTACGCATATTTTTTGGAGTACTCCTTAACTAAACGAGAATAAACATAAATGTAAAGCTGGAAGGCATATAAAAATTGTGTTTTCTCTATAGCTGAATGGATGAATGGAGAAATTTTTGTTAATATGATACTCCTTTTCTTCTTCTTGTTCTCCTAGCTGTTTAGGGCTATATAGCCCCTTCGCCATCGCCACACATATTACATACACGCCAAATTCGTGGTGAAAGTGAAAGCGAAACTGCAAGTATATTTTGGTGAAAAGCAGGAAGCTCATGCCATGCTCTCTCTTCCAGAGAGGCTGATATGGCATGTTGCAGAAAGAAAGGAGCAGGCAAGGCAAGCTGATACCAAAGTGCTTGCTCTAGTATACCTAAACGAAACCTTTCCATTTGCTTTTCCTTCTTTTTCTCCTCTCTCCCACTACCACCCGAACTGCGAGATATTTTCTGTTTTTGGTAGTGCTACTGGTTTTTATCGCTTCTCTCCATGCCCTGCTCCCTTCCTTTTTCACTCGACACTGTTTTTGTGTGTCTGAGCTTTTTGTATGCGAAAAAACCAGCAACAACATGATATTAGAGTACCATTAACCATCTCAATGCAGTCAGTTGTTGTTGAGTGGCTTTCAAAGTTACTTGGGTACTAGTTCTTTCTCGTGTGTGCTCTTGTGGTGCTGTGTACTTCTACTTTTCCCTCGTTCTTTTCTCTTCCTCTATATTTTGCTAGCACGCGAATAGCTAACACCAGAGAATCACACATCACATCATCATCATCATCACAACCTTTACTATACAGCACACTGTGTGACACCAAAAAACGTTTCATTTTGGTCGCTTTGTAAGAAGGATCGCGGCTGGGTTGGAGAAAAAAGTTGGAGGAAATTGTGGGAGTGCTTTTTTGTGCAGTGAGTTTATACTCAGTTTCTGAGTTAGTTTGAATTGAATCCATTCCATTGTTTGGCTCGGTTTTTGGATTATATACGTTTTATATACATAGCTAATTCAACCACTGGAGAGTTGGATAAAAAAATAACTCCAAAGTTTAACCACTATTTACCCAATTGAGTAAGAAGTTAAAACGGCAAATGTTTTAGAGTACTTATTATGTTATAAAAATTTGAGTAAATAAGTAAACAAGGAAAAGTTTTTTTGTCAAAAAGTTTGTTTACACTGGAATAAAATACAAAAAAGCAAGTATTTATTTTATATAAAACTGCTAAGCCACGCGTATCTTCAATAAAACCGTGTTTTTCGCTTTCTTTCTTGCCACCTCTCCACCTTTCATCGTTTTTTTCAACGGTTATTTAGCTTTATTAACTGAGAAAAAAAGAGCCCAGAGCGAAAGTAACGAGCACTTTTGGTGTACTACCGACCAACGTTATTATTGTCATCATCACCATCAGCATAACAATGCCTGAGATTGCAGCACTTTTCGCTACTGCGAAAGAAGAGTTGATTCCTTTAGATGGGAAGAATAAAGGTAAGGTAGAAAACGAAATTGGAATGGATTTCCTTTGATATTTTTCTGTTGTTGATGTTCCTTTTATAGCACACAAACCACCATGACACGTCACATTTTACATGCACCTTACCATACCAAATTTTCTTTTTTCTTTTTACACTTTTTCTGACATGATTTATCCAATTGACTGTAGTTTGTGAAAGGTTAGGATGAATAGGTAATAAGGTGAAAGGAAAGCATAGTATGTTTAACAACACAAACCGCAACTCTTACCACCACACACGCCGTCAACAAAGTGGTGGTGTAAAACGATGTGTGTAAAAGCAAGTACAAAAGTCAATGAGGGATCGGATGGATGATGATGGAGAATATATGGGAATTATTATGTACTATGCTGCCTTTGATATAATCACATTGCTGTGTTTTTGTAGCTGAATGTATGTATCATCATGATTTTGTATTCATGCCATATTTCGATTCTGTAAATACAGCCAGGGGACTGGGGGAAAAGAGAAAATAAATAAATTATCCTGAATTTGTTCTCTGCCTCAAGTTCGCGATCGCGAAATTAGTAAGTCAGTATGGGAGAAAATCCAAAATCGCGGCGACGGCGGCGTCTGCATATATTTTAACAGTCAGTTATATTTCTTATTACAAACATAATTTGCTTTCACTCGTCCAGACTAAACTATACTTGTTATAGGAAATTTTTTATTATGTCCTTTAGTAATCCTGTAGTAAAATATACATGAAATAGCATGTTTCATGGGTATTTTAAAAGAACAGTGACAATAAATAATGGAATATCAAATCACATCACACAGTTCATTTTACTTAAGGAAAAGACAAGCTCTGGTTCCCTACACACTCAGTGCAAACATTCGTATAAAGTATGTAGGCATTCCATAAATAAAATGATATCATCATCACAACTACCAAACCAACCACCACACTAGACACAATGGAATTTTAATCAATTTTCTTATACTGCCACATTCTAACTACAATATTCAATGTATGAGTTTAGGTATATGTGTTGAGTTTGTGGATTTCTTGATGTTCTCTTTGCTCTATTACTAGTTTTACTACCAACTACGCTAAAATGTACATACATGCTAGTTGTTTTAAGGTTCATTAATATTCCAGACATATTTGAGAGATTTACTTGGTAAAATTCTGCCTTTCACTCTGTCTATGTACTAGTATATATATATAATATGCATTGTGTACATCAAACGGAAGCTGGCATTCTTTTATGAGATAGTACACACGGTTTTCCTCCATGTTATTGTTATCCATACAACAAAAATACTTACAGACAGAGAGAGAAGTGTATATATCGTTTCCTATTGTAATACAAAAGTAGTTTTCGCTGACATATCTCTATATGTACAACCGGGTCCTCAGAGAGACAGACACAAATTTCACCATTTTCTATTCCGCGAAAAACTCATCAGTTTTGTTGTACTTGGTTGGATACAGCAACAGAGGAAATCGTTTAGAAGGAGAGAAGTTGTATAGTATATAGGCATAGTCCTTCTTAGTTTGCGCCACATTATTACATGCATGTATTATACTTACTTATTTTAACCATCACCACACCCTCACATTGCGCCCTTGAGAGAATTTTACGAGTTGACTTTTAATTCTCATAGTTTCTCCTTTCTCCCAACTGCAACTTACTAAGTCCCTATGCATATCACACAAAAGTCATCTTGGTTTCGTGTTTTGTGGCTAGATAATATAATAGAAGGTCTCATTTTCTCTATTCATTTTTGTTGAAAGAGATCTTATCAAATGGTTGTTTACCAGCTTACAATCTTTTTGTTGTCATTTCCATCATTTTGCTATTGCATTTCCGTCTCTCGGAAATTCAAAAATAGACAGCATTCAAAGCGTACTAATTTCTTTTTAGTTTTCACGGCACTCTTGGTGTTTTCATGTTTTTTCCAGTCCAGTTTACATCGACATCTCTACCTGTTGCGAATGATAAACAGTGACAATAAATTATACGCCACACACTTCCCCCTCTAATTAAATTAAAAACTTGTCGTTGTCAAAAAAAAGTTCTAAAAGGTTGGATATGTTTTGTTGGTTGTTTTTTACCTTGTTACGTGCTTGTACATGGAACAAATCAAGTACGCTTTTATGGAGAAAGGTGATACCAGTAAAAGTGTTATGTACACACTATTGAAGTACTACTCCTTTTTCACTCCCCATCTTCACTTCCTTTACTCAAGTTTTTACTGCATTACATGTTTCTTTCGATATATGAGGACAGGAATAATTATACATGTTGGTGTTGATGATACATGATGCACGATGAAATTTGATGAGAAGGGCAAAGCATTTTCTCTACCTTCCCATTTTAATAACCAGGCCAGGTAAGCTTCTTTTTTCGTACGAAGAAAAAGCGTATAATAGCTTTTCACGAAATACTTTTTATGGTCTAAAAATTATAAGCTCCACACTCTTTTCACATGTTTTTTTCTCCGCCATTTTGCTGAGAATAACAAATCCTGCCAAATTTGGAACCGGTACGGTTAAAGGTAAAAAATTCTCCACGGAAGAAAGTAATTTGGTGTTCAGTATATTCTGTATTCTGGATAGCACTATCTTTTAAATAAGTTAACCACTACTACCACCACCACCGATGAAATGAGTTATGAGGATATGGGAACCCTGTTAATTTTGTTAGAGCATCAGGGGAAAAGCGAACTATATCTTTCTTCGTTTTTTCCTTAACTTGACAGGAAGAAGACCTAATAACAAACTTGGTACTTTTTCACGCGAGAGTTTGGCTTTAATTCTGCTGTTCTGGCTGAATCCGACGTAGAAAAAAGTGCTCTTTCACTCAGCCGTCATTCAGAAAAGGATCCGCCGTACAAAAAAATGCACAAAAGAAAATTGGAAGAAGGTGATGGTAGGCTATAGGCCACTTTTTTCTCAAGTAGAAGTTGCACTCCTATTTTTCCCGTATCTACATACATAATAGTTTATCTCACTTCCAAAAGTGAATGGAAAACGTATCCCGTAAAATTTTTTTAAAACATGCATGCACACGTACACATAGAGAGAAAAGAGGTACATAAATGTGCAAAGTTGATCTTCCAGTGTGAACTTTTTTTCTTCGTTGGAAAAAGTGCGGCTTCAGTAGTAAATAAAGTGAAAGCAAAGAACTGATTCTTGATTTCTATTTTTTAGCTTTTACTTACCAACAACAGCGTTTTAAGTGCTTCCTCGTTCGCACTCAAGTTGAAAGTTGGGTTGTGAGGTACAAGGATTCTCAATATATTCTCAGGATAAACATATCAACGTAAAATGAAAATGCATCTTGAAAAAAGTAAGACATACTTAGTGGTTATATCGAGCACCATACACACTTTTTGAGGACAAGAGTAAAAAAGCAGAACGAAAAAATACGCCTATACCAATTTCCTATATTTTGTAAATTTAGAAATGCTCTGTTACGTTACGAGACATAAAAGGAAATAAAAGTACAAGAACACACAGATAAAGTAATTCGCAAAGTGGAAATATAGTTGTTACTTGGTGTTATGTTGGGATTACTTTTTTTTGTGGTAGGTAGAACGAAAATTTTAAAGCCGTATGTGTGGGTGGTGGTGGTACTCTTGGTCTGTCACTAGAAAAAGCACAAGTGTTGGTTCGTGTTGGTGACGGAAAGGAGAGCTTTGACGCGAGAGTTTAATGGAGTAAACTTTGCTGTTGTATGAAAGCAGAATTTTAAAACTGGAATGTGAAACTGGAAGCTTTTCTATGAGTGCTTTACGCTACATGACTCCAGTGAAAGTTAAAAGCGAAGATGGAGGAGAGGAATATTTTTATAGAGCGGTGGTAGTGTGTGGTGTATATTATTGCAAAAGAGGACACCTATTATTACTAAACCTGATTGTTGGGATTTTTCTACGCTATCCACCTAAGCCTCTGAATTCTAAAGGTCTCTGATAGGGTGGTGTCCGTGCTCTGGGTGAATTAACTAGTGTTGGTGCTTGTACTATGATCTCCTAACTGTAACTACTATAACTTCTCCTTACAGTGCCCTAAACAATTAAATGACTGGTCATCCGACGCGTACTTCTACCTGAGCACATTAATCAATTTAACTGCGAAACACAAGAGAAAGTTAATTAGTTACTAGTTTATTTAATCTCTAATCAATTACACATTTAATTACAGCAATCAATTTTATTTCACAAAAAATTACAGCTCACTAGCTCAGCCTTGCTTGCATTCTCTCTCGAGTCTACTTGCATACTTACTACAAACGCAGCACCGCTGCACCAAGAAAGGAAAGCATTGCCTCCAATTCATAATACACACAAAATAACATATTTCACGGGGCAATGCGACATCATACATTCATACATCATATTTTAACATAAATATTCTTCCACCTACAAAAAGCCGTTATGCTTGCCAGGAATTTTAGGTCTTGTGTAATCGAAGCCAAAATCGGTTAGCAGTCTTTCTTTTAAACCTTTTAGTATTTTGAGATATGAGAGCAATATTGAAAGTGACCATAGTCTCTATAAAGGCTCTGAGTATCGTAGCTTTTTGCTGTGAAATTTTATATTAAATATTGTAATGTGCCCATGGATACATACATAGGCTATGGTAAAACCTTTATTAGGATTCCAGCATTTAAGTTGAAAGTTATAAAATTTTGGATTTAAATATTATGTGTACATATATGTCATGGTTATATAGTACAAAAATGATTAATTTTATAAAGAAATGATTGTGTAAATTTTCTAGTTATTTCAAATTTTCCAATAACAAAAAGGTTGACATATTTGACATACAGATCAGGCATTCTACAAGACCATACGAAGAAAAATTTACCACTTACAACTTTACTATTAGTTTAATAAAACAACAAAAGTTTTTAGTGTATAGTTTAACATTTAAATTGACAAGTAACATGTTTTTACCTAGGAGAGAAATAACTCTACACAGGTGGGAACTCAACAACAGGTCCCCTCCCAACCTATACCTCTTATGTATCTCAGGTTTTCCAGTACACCTTGGAAACCCTCGGGTAAAACCGATGAGAGACTTGGCGACTTTGACCATCTTCCATCAACAAGTAATTGTTGCTGTGCTTGTTTTATTGCATACCAGTATAGCAGTTAATTATTTGACAGTGTTGCCAATTTTTTCAAAATATGTCATCAGTCATCATAAGAAATTCTTATTGATTCTAAGACACAATTGGTTGAAAACAATGTAAATAAGTTCGTATTTAATAGCCAAATTATTTATCTTTGTTTTCCTTTACAAAAATTTAAATATTGACATAATTTGATACAGTACTGAATAGAACTGAATTAAGTGGACATTATACATTTACTGACACAATGCACGAACACTAATCTATATTTCATTTACAAAGAACGCGTTTTTTTAAAACATATCACGGTTGCATAAACTTGTCGCAAGCACGTACAACTGTCTGCATATTTGAATAAAATCAAACGATTTTATATTAGAGCATTCAAAAGGTTTATTTAATCGTGCCAAAAATTAATTCCTCCAAATACTAACACCAGCTGAGTAATGCATCTTGTCGACAAATATTTTCAAAAGGACATCAAAAGCATTGGAAAAGCTACTAAAATTTCATGTTATCGATTTAATAACATGCCCCCAACAAAACGGGGATCGTTTAGTGATAAGTAAACTAGGCTTTACTTATATTCAGCTGGCCTTTTCAGACACATAGAGCTATATATTGAGCTTTGAGGTATCTTTGAACAAACATCCTTGATTGTTCTTTTTGGGATACAATGCAATGCAATGATACATTTTTCGTGTAATAAGCTTCTTGGGATCCGTCTTTATTAAAGTTCCAATATTTTGCTACCTAGACTTTTCGAGACTAATACATTCAATATCTGGAGTAGATATTTATTTCTTCACATCGCTTTAATTCTAAAGGAATTGCTAAGTTTTATTTTTTATTCTGAATTTCGAGCAATTGTATTTAGTTAATTGTATTACAATTATTACAAACTCCATTTTAAAATAGCTGTTTCAAATTACAAGGAACAATTTTTGTTGAATCGAATCTGTAATTATACGTTCTCAAAAAATCTAATTTCGAAGTTGATTGGACCTACACTGATAGTACTTGCTTAAGTTTTGGGGTTAACCTTTTTAGGCTTTTACAGTTTTTGCCATACTACAATCGCCATAGTAGTTTCGTTAAAGTTTAAATGATATATGTGGTTCAATTTCAATCAGTTATCATCAAAAAAGTTGATAAAGAGGTTTTCTCAATAGTAATCGAAGAAATTTTAATCTACGTCTGGCTAGCTATTGCTTTCCCTCGTCAACCGCAAAAATTTTAATAACAAAAGTCAATTGTGCACCTTCGCGACACGCGCTTATTTAATTGTTTTGAGTTTTTGACTAGACTATAAAGGAGTTCGGGACTGAAATAAAAATAAAGGGGTTTTGTCCAATGAGTACAACTTAAAAGTATACTTATTACTGCTATTCATAAACCCACCACTATTATGCATGCAATCTCAAGATTGTATTTAGATTATTTGTGTATTATTAAAATGGTCAAATACTATATATCAATTGATAGAATCATATTTTAAAGCTTGGATTAGATCACTGAAACTTGAAAGTAAGGCACATATAGCTATCCTGAATAACTTGGAAAATCTCACTGGTGAATGCGTCGCGTTTTTACTAAGTCTAATATATTGCTCATGAAGCTTTGAAGCTTTGTGGAGCATGGCTTTTCCATACCAAGTGTTACAACAAAACACCATTAGATTGATTTTGTTTAAATTTTGTCAATTTGTTTATTTCGGGTTGCACAAAAGTTACAATACTTTTGTATGCACAAACGTGTTACTTTAATTCATAACTAAAATTGGTTTTCAGAGAGAATACTTAATTTTTTAGTGAGTCACGAGACCAAGAGTCATTCAAAATATGTTTGCTGTTAGGCTTAAGTTTCCTGGTGAATATTTTGTGAAGGTAGCCACCTGTTTTTTAAAGCTGATTAAACAAGCAGTCTTTACTTTATCTCCATGCTACCAAAATGATTGGGATACTTCCTTAATGCGATTTTGGAAAACTGGGAAGCTTCTCAATATAAATTTAGTGGAATATGATTCTTCGAAAAATATTTTGCTGCTTTTACCAAAATTTCCACAAAGGCTGCTGTGGCATTTAGTTTTATTATTATACTTGACTGATGTCGTATACCTTATTCATGCCAGTAAAACAGTTACCTTAGCTGCAGTTTCAGAAGTAGAGTTTGTGAACTTTAATGTCCATTTGATTACACGATTTATTCCTGGCGTGTTGCTACCAGCGTTCGGGCTTGGTATTTACCACGTGTGAAATTTGCAGGTAAATAATGGTAAATAATGCACTGGGAAATGGAACTTTTAGTGGTAAATGCAAAATATGGGAAATTCAGTTTTTGCATGTTGTTTGGTCTGGCTGCATTGATATGAAAAAAAAACAAGCTGAATAGGGAAATGAACACAGTGCAGTGTTGAGTGGTAAAAGTACGCATTTAGAACACACTACGGTAAAAACGTTTGTTGATCATTTGTTTCGCTGTTGATTCGTTGGTAAGACGACGATGACAGAGCTGCCGCTTTTTGCAAGCTGTGAAGTGAAATCCGTGAAAAAATAGTAACAGTATTTTTTAATTAGGATTTTTCGGTTTAAATGGCAAACAATTTTCGATTTAGATAATTTTGAAAAATAGTCATGTGAGAAAGACAAGAAAATTCCAAGAGTCTGGAAGAAATCATAAATAGGATCAGCTGTTTTTGTAAGTAGTAAACTTAAATTAATTTTCAACTATTAAAAATTCTACTGTTCACACTTAATTAACTGGAAACAATTATTTTGATTTTTTACAGGACATTGGACAGAAGTTCTCATGCAGCTATGGATGAGGATCCCCACCACCACTACATTTTCGATTGGGCGGATCAATCCAACACAGAATCCGACAGTGAAAACTCAAAGACTGACTCATTTGAGTTCTCGACTTTGGAATTTGTGGAGTGCCATGAGAACAGCCAGGCGTCATGTGAAAACTCACCTTACGTTGAAACTGACCAATGCTATTTCGAAGACAATGCGGAATCAAGCCGAAGGTTTTCGAATTGTGAGGAACATCAAACAGATCATATTTCCGATATTAATGCAACTGGGTTGGAGAATTATCAGGTTACTTGTAACCCACCTGCTGGAATTAGGAAGGCTGGGCAAGTGGTCACAGTTGTGGAGCCGGAGGTAATTGATTTAGTGCAGGACGACATGGGGGACAAATCTATGGAACGCGGGCTTGTACTCCAGGAGGTTATACATGGATCCTCGAACGATGATGTTGAAATGTTGGATTCTGGCCATGAAGAAATGGAGTACACGCATGCAGCCACGGCATCCCACAGTGGGACCAAAGAGTACGAGCTTGGAGCAGGAGAATCCGACAATGTAGCTGAAGAACCTGAAAACGAAGTAGTGAATGTGGACGAAAGTTCTAATAAAAACATAGGTGACACCTCCAACATTGTAAGGCATCGCCCAGGAAAACGTAAGGATCCCATTTGGGCATTGTTCACGGAAACTGCACAAAATGCCACTGGCCCATCTGGTGTGATTTGTACAAGGAAAATTCTAAAATGCAATGCCTGTGGTCTTCCGGTGAGTGCCCAAGCTGGTAGGATGAGGAAACACATTGCCACTGGATGTTCAGCTAAAAGTAATACTACGACACTACTACAAAATGAGTGCTTAAACTTTAAAAAATTACAGGACAAATTATTCATTTATTTTTACAGAAAATCCGAATGATAGTCAACCAAAGCCACCAGTGCAGCGTTTTTCAACTCATTTGATATGCAATGAAAATGTTACTACTTCTGAAACAGAAAGTGACCCACCTGAAGAGGTTCAGCAAGCACCAATATGTAAAACCCAAAGTAAAATGAGCTCATTTGTTGCCAAGACGACCACAACTAGGTCACAAAAACTAGACTTAGATCTCAAGGCAGCCAGATTTTGGTATGCATCAAACCTGGCTTTCTCCGCTGCTAATTTACGGACATGGAAGGAGTTTTGTTCTTCACTGAGACCTGGGTATGAACCTCCAAGTGACAATATGCTGCAAGGACCATTGCTGGATAAAACCTACCAAGACTTGCGTGACAAAATGGATAATGATTTGAAAGGTCAAGAAGGAACACTGATCCAGGACGGTTGGAGTAATATTCACAATGCCCCAATTCTTAGTCATGCAGTGATTTGCAACGGTGAAGCCTATTTAATTAATTCCATCGAATGTAAAGGTGATAAGAAAACTGCTGTCTACTGTGCCACTAAGTTTGAAGATACGATGTTGATGCTAGGGGACCTTGGATTTAAAGTGGTTGCCGGATCAACAGATAACTGTAATACAATGGCTGCCATGCGACGGATTTTACGATTGAAGTATCCAGATTTGTTGTTGTATGGTTGCACCCCCCACATGTTAAACAAGCTTTGTGAAGATGTATCATCCAAGGAAACCACTAATAAAATTAATGATGTAAGAAAATTCAAATTTGAGCTTGTATAAATAATGTTTCTGTTCAACAATTTTTTAAAAAAAAATTTTCTCTGTTTTTTTAGGTTTCACGATTTTTTCGCGACCATCACACTCCAGCTGCGATGCTTCATGAGCGTAAAGGATTAAAGCCTCAACTCCCAGCCTCCACCCGTTGGATAAGTCATTTGGAATGCGTCCGGATATTCATTGCTAATCGTACCAAGTACATCGAGATTGCCCAAATGCCAGGCATTTGTCCACAGAAAATTGTTGAAGCAGTTCACAGTTTGGATGTTTTCAGGAGTGCCAACACATTGTTTAGTCAGATGGAAGAAATATCTACGGAGTTGTTAAAGGTATAAACATTTAATTTACCGGTATTAAATTTTAAATATGTATGTTTTATTCTGGAAAATAACGTTTAAACTTTTTATTTGATTACATTGCAGCTCCAGGCTGATGACTCAAATGTAGCAGATGCAATTCATTCCTGGCTTAAATTATATAACAGTCCAAATCTTATCAACCACAAACCAGCTGTTTTATCTAAAATGAATGTTGCTATTGAACCTTTATTTTTTGTGGCGTACCTAATGCATCCACGGTATCAAGGTAATAAATTTATCCTATTTAATACAATTTATGCTGATGTTTTTATGCCTGTGGCCTGTAACAGTCTTGTGGGTTTTCAGGGGAACTACTGTTTCCATCTCAAGTCGACACAGCGATGGATATACTACTCGAAAAGTCTCCAGAATTTGTGACCACTGCCCAGGCATTCTTGGCCAAGGACGCGTCATTTTTTCCGAAGTCATCCCTTCATCCTGACGTTATGAGATCTTCCCATCCCGCAAATTGGTGGTCGACATTGAAACACCGGGACAACATTTCAAACGCTTTAATTGAATTCTTGCGCCCTATGTATCGTTGTCCATCCAGCACGGCTTCAATTGAACGGGTGTTCTCGACGTATGGATTTGTACAAACGGAGTACCGCAACAGACTTACTCAAGATAAAGTGATGAAATTAAGTTTTTGTTTCCGAGCACTTCGGAAACAGGAGGATGCCCACACCCGAAAAAGAAAACTGTTATCAACAGTATCGCAGAACAAGGAGTAAAAGTCAAACTCAATAACTCAAGGTGTTTTACTCTTAATTTGTTTGTGAAAATGAACCAAAACCAAAATTAATTATATTTAAAAAATTAAATAGTTTTGATGTCACTGAAATAAAAAAGGACCACCTATGATAAAATTTGAGTTTTAAATAAATCATAAACGAGCAATCATATGACTGAATTTTTTCTAAAAGTAACAAAAGTATAATTTCAAGTCAACCTCAATTTGCAGTATCAACCGTATAAATAAATTTGTTTAAACAACCATTTATACGTAAAAATAACTTAATTCCTTTGTACCCGCTTTGTAAGGTACATTCAAGAGGTGTTTTTTAAATTTCCCACTATATTTCCCATTTCACAATATTTACCACTATTTACCATCATTTCCCAGGTGGGAAGCATTTTGCCTCATTGAAGTGGTAAATAGGGAACGCTGGTTGCTACTTTTTCAGTCATTTGAAATAAGTTGCCTCCGTCAATTCTAGAATTTTTTGATTAAGATGAGAAAAAAACTTGAACAGAATACGTCATCTGAAAAAAGATTTAGTAACGGTTTCAGTGCGCTTATTTCATTTATTCACATTCAGCCAATCTTTCCACTAGTGGTTCATCTACAATGTAGATACAGTGCTAGATATTGGCCTTCGAAATATGTTGGACGAGTCATCTACGACTCTTTTCTGTTTTCGACAATGTACGCTGTAAATGATATTCTTTTCACGTATATCTCGCTTTGGGGCACAGTATTTATTACAGCTCCTGTCTTGTCGTACATATTTTTTGCAGAACAATGGATCCAAAACTTGGGGTAAGCTGAAAACCTTTTCATAAATATAGTTTAATATTTTGTACATATGACCTTTAGAACTTTACAATTTGAATATATATTACAGAAAACGAGTAGATTTTTACAAATTACCATTTCGAAAAGCTATTTCCTGTTACAAAGAACAGCTCTTGATGAATCGAATTTTCAACTGTACATTCTCAAAAAGTCTAGTTCCGCTTGTAATTGGAAGTGCTCTTATAATAATTGTATTGGGGTTGGGGTCAATCTTGTGTAGCCTGCAAAGCTCTACCTCTATTGGCACAATCAACATTTCACTTGGTTGTGTAATTCTCTGCATTGTCACCAAGTATATATTAAGAGGTGGTGGGGCAATTAAGGATGCCTCGCGAAAGGTGCTAAAGCTTCTAATGTTAGGTTATTTAAACATGAATCGATATAATCCAAACGCCAAGATAACATTGAAAGAAAAGATTCGAACGGTCAAATGTTGTATGGAATTGAGAATGAATGTTTTAACTAACGCATGTGCATCATCAAATAGTTTCGCATTGTTTATGGATGTAGTTTTAGTTCAGTCTGTTAATTACTTAATAGCACTTCAGTCAGGGTAGTCCAGAAAAAATATGTCTGATTTTGTCTCCAAAATAATCACGTCTTTAAATAAACGATGCTTTGATTTATTTTTTTATTACGAAATATATTTTTAAAACACCATCAACATATCTACAGTTCTGTCTCGAATTCCTTGTAAATAACCTGACACAAATCCATGATTTATATTTTTGAACCTACCATATCGAACTTTTAACTCTGTGAGTGATTTTACTCGCAAAAGCATAACTTTTGCAGCAGTTCTATAGTTGGCATTTCTTTGTCGTGCATGAACCATTCTACTTGTATTTTTACACTGTAAAATAATATCAACGGAATGTTGAACCAAAGTAGCAACTGTATGAAGGCCACATATCATAGCAGTCAGAGATGTAATTGCACAAATAGTTATCCAGATTAAGAGTACGTTCGGTATTTGATCATATCTAATAATTATTATACAATTTATAATTGCGACTCCAAAGTAAAATATAGACAATAAAGCTTGTAAGTACGTTTCTGTAAATCCTTCTGCCATTCTGTAAATGATGCCTACAAATCTGTAATAGGTCACAATGAATGAACATGGTAGTTGTAATCGTGATACAGTAAGTATTTCTAGGGAGACTAATATTTTGTAAATCGTGCTAAACAAAACAGACCAAAGTATGGCCCATGCTCTTGTGCATTCAGGAAACCCAGCTAGAAGTATGATACGAACTAAAAGGATTAATATATTGTTTTGAGATACAATCGGCAAAATATCTTTGAAAAATATTCCCAACGGATCCCAAATGAAGAATATTGAAGCTGGAAGTATTATATAGGATGCAGATGATATCGTTAATGTTAGCAAAGCAGTTGCCATGTCGAAAGCAGAAGTTACGTTTCTGTTTTTGTTTAAACCTAAACACAATTATAACATTATGTTAACTTAAGCTTTTGTAAGGCACTTTAAAATTTAACTGTTATACTTACTTTTAAAAAGGTTATAGAAGAGAGTTTCACAATGGGTAATCGAAGCTATTGTGGATGAATAAACGTAAAGTAAGCAATAGGTTAAATATGACGAAAGAGTTAGACCACATAGTACACATAAAATGGTTTTCTGACCGGTTGTTAAGTTAATATGGAACACGTTGGAATACACGAGAACGCATAAAGATTGTATTCCAACTACTATATTAAGACAAGCAAAGGTACAGTAATAAATTACAGTTTTCCTATTTCTGTTAAGCTCAAATTTTCCAGTATTAAGATTCCAATCAAGCAGTGCCGGTGGTAAGAAGAAGAAGAGCTTGTTAATTAGCTGAACTAATCTTATTTCAAGTGTGCGTAACATGATTATTTTCCTTATAATGAGTATACACCGATTAACTGTTTAAATTGTTGTGTATAGATACACAGTAGCTTAATATCCACCTCCAATATATTAGTTAAGACTTCTCAGCTAGCAAGTACCTGAAGCTGAAGCAATTATTGTTTTAAACTTTGAGTATAGCTTTGCTTTAAACAATACAAAAAGACGCATAATATTTTGTTTAAAATCGATTACTTTTCTGTGATCTAATTTTTAGTCCGAACAAATAAATAGTTCATGGAAAAAACTTACATGGTCTGTCATAAATATTTAAATATTAAAGACATTTTTACACGCGCTTCTGTTGAGTTCCAATTTGCTTCAAAATAAGCTAAGCTAGGTATTTCCTATTCTTATAACTTGTCATATTGTTTGATCAATAATTCAGCTTCAAATAATACAAATTCTAATATTCCTTAGAAGAAACAAATGGTTATTCAGCATGGAATATTTAACGAAGTACATGGCAAAACCTTACGACATTTAACTGGATTATTTTTATAACGAATTACTATTCGAGAACAAATAGATGAAAACAAAGTCAATATATTTTTCTTTAGCATTTTAGAAAAAACACTTTAACAATTTTTTTAAATCAAAACATATTTATGTTAGCTAAATTCTAGTGTCTGTTAAAGGTAATACAAACATGTTTTTTTAAATTCCAGATCAGGTTTAATATTCAAATTTCTTAATTAATAACATGGCAAAAGTTAGAGTGAAAATAATTCTATTACGGTTTAAAGATGGAAAAATGTACACTAGTCAAATTCAATGGATCAATACTTTAAGCCATCTACATCTTTAGATATTTGCTTGATTATTTACTGTAAACGATTCAACCACATATGCTAACTATTTTAAAGTCAGCCAAAATGTTTAGGTTGTACACCATCTTGTTGACGAAAATTGTATCCACGTTTCTTCCATTTAGGGCGCCCATGCATATGATTACGATTAATTTCAATTCTTCTTGCATTCAACGCCGCATAAGTTAAATTTGTTTCCCCACTGTGGTCAAGAAGCCTGTAATGAAACACTTCTGCAACCTTAAACAAAAAAAATTCAAAAAATACTTAATTTTTCAAACTTGATTATTGGATGAATTGATTATTTAAAATTAATCCACATATTTAAATTTCCCTCCAAAAAAACTTACCGTTCTGCAATCAGAAATTATAACAACTAGTAGAAATACTAATTGGAAACACCGATATTTCTCCATTTTTAATTTACAAAATAACTTGTTATATTATTAGTTTAGCTTATTTGATATGGTTGCCTTCGTACTAAAACCGTTAAATATATTTTATTCCAAATAAAAATAAAACAATTAAATTTAATGATCCATTAACATTATGTTATATTAAATTGCACACTTATGGATTATATTTATAACTTTATTGCATAAACTGTAAACGTTTATTTGAGCAAATTAATTTAAAAAATAAGTTGTTTATTTATCCACATAATATTTATGCCAAAATTTCAATAGCATTTTGATCGAATATGTAAAACTTTAAAGCAATGCTTATATGAAATGCATCCCAAACTGTAATTCTATTCGCCTAAAGTTGGAAATATGCAAAAATCTACACTCTTCACTAAACTGAGAGATCCGTTCTGCTGCATGGATGGATTTCTAAGCCGAATGTTCGCTGAAATGATTATACCAACCAGAGAAATTCCACATGTGTTGGACATGGGGCACGTGTAAAGTGGTCTTTAAAAAATGAAATGCTGCTTTAAAATGTAAACAAAAACAAATCATTGCCAATGTCATTCAATAACTTGAATTGTTTCACAATTGCTTGTTAGTTGGAGTTGGAGTAACA
This sequence comes from Entomobrya multifasciata, assembly GCA_034693345.1. Lineage (NCBI taxonomy): Eukaryota > Metazoa > Arthropoda > Collembola > Entomobryomorpha > Entomobryidae > Entomobrya > Entomobrya multifasciata. Next base: position 23,780 of record JAQFXM010002467.1, read on the forward strand.
GATAACTTTTTAAAGCTTTGACAGGTAAGGTTAACTTGTAATTGTAAATGGTGTATATAATAGTTAGTATTGTAAGTTATTTAATTGTTTGGTTTTATTCTCTATGTCAATTGTATAATTTGCAGTGTGAATTGGAAACTGGGTGACCAGGTCCAGGTCAGGTGACGCCTTGCCATTTGATGCTACAGTGAAATATTCCCTGGATCAAATCTGAAGGCCCCACCAAAAAATGACTTCTAGTCAAAACCAGTCAATTGAGGAATGCAAAAGGAGGATCTCACAACTATCTAGTCAGTATATTCAACAGTTAAAAAAGGAGTTTGAAAAAGCGGATCTTGGTCTTGATCCAACTCAACCTTGTAATGAGTTGCACCAAAAGTTGGAGAAAAGTTTGGACCAAGTATTTCAGGGAATTAATTGTAAAAAAAACAGCGTACATTTATTTAAATTTATTGTATACTTTAAATATGAACTAACTTTTTACAATAAATTTGCTTATTTTCTTTTTTAAATTTGCAGCCCAACATGGTGCACCTTCAATTTGTGACCAAGACGATTACTACGACGAGTCTACTTCCCCTCCAAAGAGTTTGGAATTGGAGCCACAGCTTTTAAGATCTCCACCTCTGCGAATGGAATTTCGAGCTCCACGTTCAGGATCTCCGCCTTGGTGTTCGGGATCTTCAACTCGACGTTCGGGATCACCACCTCTGCAAAGGGAATTTCGAGCTCCGTGTTTGGGATCTCCACCTAGCCGTTCTGAACCCCAGTCTCGCCAGCATTCCGAACGTGGTCAGCATTTGGAACCTCCTCCTCTTGTAATCCAATTTGGAAAACCAGTTTCCAACAGCTACCAATTAAAAACTCCCCCAAATCCCAGCTGGCACCGACA
>JAQFXM010002468.1:0-24661 GCA_034693345.1 Entomobrya multifasciata
AGCCTTGGTGGTCATACGGGAGGAGGTGAATTGCTTGTCGGGATTGACACCATCACCTATTTTCAATATTAAGTTATTCGTAATTTAATATAAAGTTTGGTGTAATTAGCAAATTGAATGATATACGAATTGCATATTAGACTTACCCCACCATTCCTTCCTTGCTGTAATAACAAGGACGCCATTTTCTTGGCGTGCGTTTTCCTGTCTGTTGTCGGTGTAGCACTGGAGTTCATTGTTACCCCATCCTGTTTAATTGATTAAAATTCATAATAAAAAACCTATCGGAAAATTGGCCAAGTTTAGTAGGTAGGTAGGTTCTTTTCTTACCACTGCATCCCAACTCAAAGTTCCACCTATCTTTTAAGTTTCCTCCATCAAAGTTATCCTCCCAAACCGTTACCCATTCAGCACTGGCGATGCCAGCACTGCAGATGGCTAAGAGAGCTACTACAAGAAATCGAGCCATGGTTGCTTGTGTCTATTTGTGTCTGAATTGACCCACTGACAACCTCATTCGAATTTCCATCATCTTATATACTGCTGGATGACAGATCTGCCCGAATTTCCAGACAGGCTTGCATAACTCGATTTGTCAGTACAAAAAACAATTTAATAATTTATTATTTCTGGTTTACTGGAACTTTGAAGTAGGGGAAGGTTATCAATAGTTCCTGTCATTGTAATTGACAGATTCGATCGAATGACATGAATTTTTTGGTACATGATTCAGCCATTATTGTCACCTGTCATCATTTTGATGCAAATTTTGATGTGATAAAGCTTCAAAAAATTGTTTTGTCATGTTATCGATCATACTTATTTATGGAGAGATTCAATGTTAATTTGCAACAGATGTTATCCAAAAGCGCAGAAGTTATTTTTATTGTACAGTAGCCTGGAAAAGTTTACATTGATTGGCATCATTTGTCATATTATGTCAACTGATAAACACTTTTTTAAACCAACTACGACACATGATTGCTAATATCTGATTGTTTCATAAGATCATTCAAAATTGAATCAATAAATAAAAACTGAAAATAAGTAAGAACCGAATAATAAGGTGTATTTCTGTATGGATAGAGCAATGGACACAAGAGTGCTCTCAAAAATAAATATCTGAATTGACTAGATATATGCAAACATCAAACATGTAACAATTCAAAACACTCCAAAATTGTCACAACATAAAAAGGAAATGTACAACATTAAAGCATTTTTTGGTTAGGTAATACTTAACGCGTGGGCCATTATCTTGAACACACTGCAGTGAAGTATCCACTTTAATATTTATTTATAAAACGCATTATTCATAATGTAATAAATCAGACACCTATTTCAAAAGTAAACTGATTCTAGACTTGTAAGGAACAACTCTATTAATATTTGGCAGGTAAAAAGAAACTCCCATACCACCCAACTTGTACCTAATACATTATTTATGACCGAACATTTTTTGGTTTGCCATCAAATACTAATTTCATTATTTCTCATGAACGATTCCTTATAAACACAGTATTCGAACTTCGAACTTAAATATACGATAGCATAAAGAATGCACCTAGAAAACTTTTGCGCAAAGCGAAGATGAAGGAAAGAGAGGAAACTACTCCAGCGATTTCGTTATTCTGTGAAATGTTTTATCCTACTATTATGCATTTAGTTAGTTTTGTTTCCAATAAATCATAGCATAAAACATTCATTATCAACCAAAAAGTTCTTTGTAAAAATGGAACACACACGATGTCATTCGAGCGATTGTTTCGAGCTTGATGTTTCATGCAAATATAAAATCGGTAAGCATTTTTATACCAACTTCCACTTGATCACCTCACATGGAATGGAGTGCTTCACCTCGTGACATTTTCCCGGTTACTAGGTCGGTCAGATCAAAGCACATGAAGTGTATCAAAGTTTACGACGATACAGCCATTTTATGATGATTGAAAAATCATTTGTATTCATATCACACACAGCACTATAAAGTCAAGAATCGTCGGCAATGTGAACTCAAACTGATTTCTTTAAAAGGATACAGTGCCGATACCATAACTGATATAATATATGATAAATGTATGTATGCATGACTTTAAATACCGCTCCAGTAATTTTTATCGACAGAAGGAAATTGAAAAGAATACTGCGAATACATGAGACATTAATCAACTATATTCAGTCTTACTTTTGGTTCTAATAAAGCACATAGCTCAAAATGTACATGATTCCAACAATCAAACTATTTTAGCTGAGATTTATAAGTGTAAGAAAGCATCACAATAAACATTTTTATTGAATCACACTTACAGCACAAAACTGGAGTCGTTCAACTTAGCAAATGTGCCTTGTGATGTGGTAAACATTTATGAGAATGTTTAGTTTTAGTTGCTCCACACAAAACAAATAATAAATCAAGAAATTAAATGGATCATAAACTTTTGCATATAAAACTCATTCAATCTTCGCTGGTTTTAGTTGGGCTTGACTGGCTGAATTTTCCCTCTCCCTTTTCATTTCATACTGAAAAAGAAAATGAATCCCTTTTGTCATCGTCTCTCACACAGAATACATTTTAGCACACAAGTAGTGTTATTTCAAAACACACTGGCATGGCACTAGAGAATATATATTTTTTCTTCATATTTATTATAGCTGTGACAGTCAAGTGTGTTGTTGGAGCCACTACGGCAAGCGCATTTTTTAGCAATGAACGCGCAAAGATATTGATCAGGTTGTATAATAAAAGAGTGTGTGCCAGTTGTAGTAATAACGCATTTAATAGAAACTTCCGTTTTTTGCCAAGTTAATGTTCTTTTTGTGTTTTTTCTCAATTTATTACGACTGCAAGGATGATGCTCAAGGGATCGTTTATGATACCTCAAACCTCAACTTGGCTCCCAAGAAAGCAATATACCGCTATACGCAATGAAGCTTTCATCCAAAAAAAGAATGAAAGAGTGGGAACAAAAATGTATTAAGAAAGAAGTTTTTTCTGGTGATATGGCGCTGCTCCTACTACTCCACTCTCAACAAAATAGAGTTTGTGCGAGTGGCGACTCTTGTTCAGTTCAGCTTCATTCACTAACGAACATAACAGCAAAGGTATTCCCATTCCCATATCCCCACACTACAAGTTATACACATAATATATTCTCTTGCAAAGTGTATATAACTTAACCGCCTAAAAAATTCCACTTGTGATGATGCTGTTGAGAGAATGGCAAAAAAAGTAAGTTGAGTAGGAATAGTAGTAGTGGAAGTGGGGGAAGGGAAAGCTCTCAGCACTTCTTTTTTAGAAGAGGGAAAGTTTGTCAACCTTTCCTCTTGCCTGCACTAAACTTAGTTTTATGTGCCGGATTTCATAGGAGGAATACGAAATAAAGGTAATGAAAAATGTGGGCAATCATCCCGTTGTGAAATATAGGATAAAAGATATTCCAGTTCCATTTACATAGCTTTTCGGTATACTGTCAAGGGAGCCCCAGTACAACCCAACAAAGCGTCGTATTTTTTTGTCTCGAGAAAATTTTTTAATCCGGGGAAAAATTCGCAGCTTTCTTGGTTATATTTTTGAAGTGTAAAAAAAGTATAAAATTTGGAGTGTTTATTATGTATATAACCCTATTTGGTATAACCGACTGTTTTTTCGTTGTAAAATAATAATAATAAACATTACAAGAATGATTTATGGTTTTACAACTGCTAATTGCACCTTTATTACCGTTTCTCTCTGCATGTAATACGTCGTAAAAACTGTAATTTTTTAGACTAATTACTATAGCTTCACACCTTTGTTTTGACAAGCATTTCCTTTCTTCAATATTACTACGATTGTAACATGGCCACAGTGAAATTATGTCGACTATGATGATATGTTTCTTAATTAGTAGCTTCAACCATTTTTTCTTGTACCATTTCATGTTAGGTAATTGCTCCAGCAAACTAATGATACCTTATAAAAAAGTTATTACCTACATTAGCGTCTCAGTGTGTTACATTTATCTACAATCTATATATGAAGTGCTCTTCTCTCCGTCTGCATGTTGTAATGATGGACGTCAGGTGCGTGAACTGACTGAGTGCAATGTATAAACTTACAAGAAACTCTTGCAATGTGTGCGTACAATATTAAACATGACATGGCCGTATAAACTTAAAACTTAATTTCATACTTCAGATCATCTTTATTTGTTTTTTATTCTTTCACAACTACGTGAAGTTGAAGCTCATTTTTTCCAGAAGACAGAAAAGTACTGGACCGACGGTATGGTATTCCTTCAACAACGACAGGAAACGAAAATACATACTTGCCTCCTTTAATGGCATGGCATATACTTTTTTATAATTAAATAAGTAAAGTGTATGGTCTAGTGACGATGATAAGGTATGGTTGGTTGGTTAAGTAGAGTTTTGCAAAAGTAGTTTTAATGTATGAGTTAGTTCACTGGAAAAAATATATTTTGGGATGTAAAGCGTAATGGAGATTTATGTTTTACAGCGAAGTCGCCACACAAAGCTATTATTAGCTCATGTGCTGTGCTATTATCATCTCTATTCCCGAGATGATTTTTTATGACTTCTCAGTCCGGCTCTTCTCCTTTACATTCTTATTACCCACTTTATGATACATTATTACCGTGCAGAGATATCAGTTTAAGTCATTGTAAAAATGCCTTGTGTGTGATGAAGGAATCGAAAGCCAACGATATCATAAAAATAAATATGAAGGATTAAGTCGATGATGGAACAAGAAATGGCTTGGTTATTCTCCTGACCAACGGAAAAGGAAAACTATATAGTGCAGGGCGCAAACAATGATTATGATGTCCCTGTTCGGTAATCATATATATGGACATGTATCTCTTCATAAGAATCATCTCAGCTCTGTAATATAAAGAAAAGCTAACAAACGTTTAAAGATATACACATACAATATACTAATATACACATATCACATAACAAAGAACCTTAAAAAACGAAATGATTTTTTCGTTGTCTCTAACAAATTTTTACACAATCCATTTCCAAAATTGGATAAGATTACCAGGAAAATAAAAGGTGAAAACGACATCCGATCTCCTTAAAAAGCAAAATACTCTTGTTCAAATAACATTAAGCTTATGGAAGACCAACAATAAAAAAGTTGGTGAAGGAATATCAGAAAAAAACTGTCTCTTCTTCTTGGCTCACAGTTTGTGGTATGACTTTATCTGCAACAAAAGAGAATACAGATTGAACGACGACAAGAGAACTATTTTGACCATTCTACAAAGCATACATCCTCCCTCTCCCCACACCAGACTGCAGCAAATAAGGTTACTACATCCCATAAAGACGGGTGTTGTATATATCCATCCTTTAACTGGATGAAATAGCTGTTACTTTAATAAGCAAAAGGGTTTTCTTTGAGTCATCATATCATATCACGAAATATGCGATAATAACAGAAAAGATAGAAACATTTTTATTATATAAATGAAATACTCTAAATAGGAATATAGTCCAAATGGTACATATTATCTAAATGTGCGTACGAGTGTGTGATAATAATCGAAAATGAGATTTCCTTCTTGTGGCACAGTCACCAACCACACCACCGTTACCGCAGCAGTAGCCACGACAAAATCTGAGCCTTACTCTTCTCAAGTCAAGTCTCTCTCTGTTCAATACACACTTAAAGGTCTGCGCACTATGTTGGCTGATGATTCGTGGCTTGTCTAGTAGTGTAGAAAAGTAATATTATCATCGTCAACATGATCATCATCTCTATCACTTGGAAAAGGGGAGTTAAGTGGGAGACTGTCGTTAATGCTGCTCCTTTTGAGATTACCCACGAAAACGAATGCGATGATATGATGTCAACTGTTCCTATGGTTGCTTCATAATTAGATGATATAAAAACACGTATACATGTACATTTTTGTGTTATTGTTAACTCTGGTGTTCCTTATCCTTTGAGGGCGCCATGACGACATATGTATTGTGCATTTCATCGCTTTGCCTTTCTCATTTTGTCTGTTTTGTTGCTATGGCTTTTATTCTTATTTAATCTATTTTTTGCGCTTTTCGTTCTGATTCTGAAGTCTTTTATGCTCTTTTTTATGTTCGTTTTGTCATATTTGATTTCAAGCTAGTTTTTTTTGCAAAAAAGTGCGTTTGAACAGTTCTACAGAAAAAGAAAAACGAAATACCCATGCACACCATTCATGCAGTCATACATATGACACAATGCATTATATACACTCAAACAAAAGACTGTGCGGAATGATATCATCAGGATTACGTCCAGTTTTGTTAGATTCTTTTGGGGTTTGAAAAATCTTGAGTTTTAGTTTTGTTCTTTCTCTGACAGTTGCTTCCCTTTGGAATAGTAACAACGGCGAAATCATTGCGAAGATGATCGCCTTTTTTTCTAACTCCGTTCCTTTCACTTGGTTTGGCAAGCTATTCCCTATTTTTGCAGCCAACTCTGTGTAGCTCCCTATATTCTATGTTATAAAGTCATATTTGTGTGGATAATTCTTCTCTGACCTGGGTGTATTCTGGGATATATTGTGCATTAAATTGTGTTTTTATAGATCTACAAACAAAGCATATGTGTATGTATATGTGCATGGATGATGCGATGTGACTTTTTGACTCTAGAAAACGAACACGAGAATAAAAGGAAAAGAGGAGGCTTGACTCATGTCCTGACTTTTATTTTATTTTTTATTACTCACTTTGGATTATGATGGTGGCGGATAGTTTCACAACGAGCGACCCATTTATTTTTTGGTGTTTTTTCATTCTTCTGTTTGGTTTCCAGCATTTTACATGAAATACCAGAGATGAATGAAAAGAGTTGTGTTAACTGTGAGGTCAACTGTTATTAATACAATGTCATATTTTTTGACATTGCTCTTTCTTTGTACATGTATTATGAATACATCAGCAAAAAAGTTCTTGATGCTATTATTTTTTTCTGTAAAAATTAATTAGTGATGTTGTGTATCTCTGAGCAAATTTGCATGTGAAAAAATATTTTGACTTGACTTGCCTTAGAACGGAACTATGAACAAGGAAGAGCAAATGTCAAATAATTTTGCAAAAGCCACTCTATCTGCTTAAAATACAACGAATTATGTACTTTACGCTTAGTTAACATTTTTACCCAGTTTTTCCTTGTTTGTACATCAAAGGCATACTTTTGTTCTTCTCCACATCGACATTAACTGTCAGAGAAAAAACTTTTACTTTTTACCATCTCTAATTCTGACCCAGTTGTGAATAATTTTAATTTCGTGAACAGTTTACTACGTATGCATAAAAGATGAATCAGGGGTATTGTTGCATGTGCATTCCTACAAACTCACTCAACACATCACATCACTCTTCTTCCCCGTTTATGATAGTTTGGTTATGGGAAAATGTAAACAGTGCACAACATGCCTGCGGAGTAAAGTGAGGGAGGTAAAAATAAGAGAACAAACTAAACAAAAAACTATTTTCATTTTCCCAACTTAAAACACACCAGCAGAGATACACACACAAGTATACAACCATACAACTGACATCTCTAAAACCGGCAAGCCTAAAAACAGTCAGTCGTCGGCATTCTCTCTGCAGAGAAGGATGAGCAAAAAGCAACACTGTTGCAGTACAAGTTCACTTGAAGCCTCTTTCCTTCCTCTTTGTTCATGATGCATGGAAAAACATACAAGCGCTTTATATTTATGTATCTCTCCTGCTGCTGAACTCTGTTCTTAGCTGTGGAAAAGAAATATTACACGATTTAAGTTAGAAGCTCTCTTCTCTAAGCTATTCTCTTGAAAATAAGTTGAGGTTGTTAGTTTTGTTAGGTAGACATGTAGCGTGTGCTTTTGCTTGCATAACTCTCGAGGAAAGATAATCGTCTCTGTTAGTACATGTACCTGTGTTTCTCCATGCCTTCCGAGGAATCCTTCAAGCTTCGTTTCGTGCTATATGAAATTATTATGTGGTGTGTGTGCTATTTACATACGTCTATATTGCCACCACCATCATATCACCACCGTCGTCATCTCTCTCTCTGCTTTTCTCCACTTCTATTGAAGTTGTACATGCATGTTTTGCTTGTAATGATAATGATGATACGTGAATCCTCCTCCAAGGCATAACTTTTATATACATGTGAGTTATGATGATGATTGCTCTTTTAAGTTGAGACACTATTAAAAGTTGATACAACAAAGAGGTCGAACTTTTCTTCATCATTGTTCATAAAATGTTCACTTCCAGTGTGTTCATCTACGCTACACACAAACTGTTTAACCAAAATAGAATCACATCACATGTATGATGCTTATGTTACTCTTTGTATAGGAGTGCAATTTGATAAGGTATTTTATTATTCCTTTTAGTAATAACCACCGGTGCGTTGTGTTTTGTATTACTGGGAACGATGATGAGAGAATGAGACAGGAAGCCAACAGACAAAAGGAGATTGTGGTGGCTTATTCCAGTTTTTTTGTGTAAATTTTATATAACTTAAAATAAGTGTGCGTAGCTCAAATATACAGATATGTTGATTTCTTTATGAAAAGTGGAGTGTATGTACATATATCACAAAATTATCATAATGACGATCCTGTGAGCACGCACTGATATTTTTGATTAGATGTTGTATTTTTGTTTGCTGGAAGGAATGGGTATAAAAATGTTTTTCATGCGAAAGTTTTCAACAACTTTTCGAAATTCCTTTAAAACATCTCAACAGACATTATTATACTTTCTTTAGAGGTGGTACGGCATGGTTAACATTTTTCAGTTTAACTGTTTATATTTTTGGGGTACTTGATTCTCCAGGAAAGAAATTAGTTATTATTATCCTGCAAGCAAACCTTTCAATCAGTTTGAAAAACATGAATTTTTATTACATGACAGAAAAAAAACTCTATAAGCAATTTGTAGTTTTTTAAATTGTAATTTGAGTCTCTTTAATTTAAGGCAAATGGTTTTTTTCTTCAATAAAATCTCAAAACTGGAAAGATGAAAAAAGGAAGAAATGAGGAATTATGTTTTGTAGAATACAATATATGCTTGTAATACTCTTCATTTAAGAGTGCCAGGCATTAATTAGTTTAGGAAGGATGATGATAAGTGATTAGATTCTATCTTGGTTTACCTTAAAATATAGAAGTTTGTACCTACTTTGTTTGTAATAACAGCTTGTAAGTGTGTCTAACAAGTTGACAGATTAAACCCAAGCTGGAAAAGCTATTAGTAGCCAACTGTGATAGCCTGATGAAATGGAAAGGTAATCTCATGATTTACTTGAAAATAGATAATAAAACTAAGTTGTGAGCATATCAACTTTTTAAATTGACCTGAAGTAGTATTCATGTGTACCTTTTTCTCGTTCGGAGAAACCACTGACTTCAGACTTGATCTTAAACAAAAAAACCTCACTTCTCTCTGTGTACACCTACTCACAGCAGCAGCCCATTCAACATTTCCAAATTCCAAGGTTTTGAGTAATTTCTTTAAAAAATTAAAAATGTAATAATAAAGACAACGAAAAGGTTCGTGATGAGGATAACGATGATGGTGTCGTTTGGAGAACAAAGTATATTTTATACGTATATATTTCATGTGTTTAAAATGCCAAGTCAAAAAGGCAAAAGGAAAAGATCCTCTTTTCTAAATAAAGATCGTTGAGAAAATGAGCCAAACTGAAGAGAGCATAAAGAAAAGAGCTCATAAATTAACCATGTTGGGATAAGACGAGAGGGCCCTGCTGGGATTTGAAGAGACCCCATTCTGTCGGCATGTCGGCACGGCACGGTGAAACAAAAAGTGTAAGCATAAATTGTGAACAAGGAAAATCCCATACTAAAAGTACAATAATAAGAATGCAAGCATCTACGGAGTAATAACATGCACGTATCAGCATTATACCAAGCAGCTTACCACCACCACTCCTTGAAATAAAATTTTCTCAATTCGCAGGAAAATGGTACACATAACCAACATAAGCAATAGAAAGAGAGAAAGAAAGGGTACATATACCACCGCCACCACCACCTCCTCCTCATCTTCTTCGTCCAAGATAAATTATTGGAAAGAAATGGAAAGAGGGAGTATCGAAAATTGATGAGTTCTCATTTCATGAGAGAAATTCTTGTGTTCAATTCCATTCCTTTTTTACTGCGTGTATCACAAAAGCACCATATAGCACAAAAGCATGCCGGATAACATTACTGGTTTAAAATGAATTTTATTCGGATGCCAACTTCAATTTCAACAGAAAGTATAAATCGACATTACGAACAGAGATACATGAATACACAAAAGATGACTATATATTTTATATACCATGTCATCTATAAATGACTACACATATATCTAAACACATATGATGACGACATTGATGATTATCATTGTTAAAAAAATTTGGCTGTGAGTCAGAATGATTTTCCCTTATGCTAACAATACCCATTCGACACAAGCCCCATTCTTCTTTTTTTCTCATACTGACCAAAAGTCTAGTTAAGATATGAGCAGTAGTCACTGGCTCATCTTATCGGAATGGCCATTGGATACAGTGAATGATCCTCGTGGGATAAAAATAGGAGTTCTACACCACAACGGCTATAGAAGAAGAAGAAGCAAAGAGACAAAAGATTTGAAGCAAAACGTATTTCATGTGTAGATACTTGTCTTCTTTTTTCTCCAATAGGTAACAATTGTCCAAAGGAAACAAAGCAACATTTACATTACTTTTTCACAAGATGGTAACTATTACAATATTTTCTCATCGTACCCTTTTTTTGTGTGTACCAAACCAATTCATTGCTTATCATCGTCTTTTACTCCTTTTCTTCTCGAAGCAAATCCACAAAAATGCACTTTTTTGTTTTTATCCATACTCGATAATTCATTGCTCAGTCAAAGAGAATCTAGCTGAAATGTATAAAAAAGAGTCGACTTGTGTTTTGAGTGTACCTTACGTAACATATCTGCTATCAACATTATCAAGCTGTTCTTTTCTGTTACATGTTGGCTCTCTGATCAAGCAATTCAAGCCAGCCAAGCCAACCAACCTGTCTGTCTGTTTTGAGAAAGAAGTCGAGAGGAATGAATAAAGATAGAGGTGAGTTACGTACACACACTCACACAAGACATAAGTCGACTCGGACAGAAAAAAAGAGCACAGAAGATTGAACAAAGCTCAGCAGTATTTTTAAGGATTCTCTTTATCTTTTAATGATGGTTTCATTTCGATGTGGGATTTGATATGTACAAAAAACGAAAGACTTCTAAAAGTTGAAATGTCTTTCAACAAATCCTGAGATATTTCTCTAACTTACTTCACCACACACCACCACCACCGTCATGCCAGAATACCAGCTTCTCTTTACTCTCCAATAAAACAAGTTAAGTTACTCTCTTCCAAGAACTTTTTGCATATGAGTTGACTGAACAAGAAGTTTATAAAAGATACACTTATACATTAACATAATTCTTCCATAGGCCTTGAAAAATTCGCATTTCTTTTTTTGGTGTGATTCCGACAAGTCTTATATAGCCTGTAAAAAAATAAGGTAGCAAAGCTATTTTTATTGCAGTCGATGCTCACGTCCGTTTGTGCATACGAAATCAATGCTCTAAAGCATATACAACTTCAGGTCCTCTTAAACTCTGTCCAGAGAAAATAAAGTAGGAGAAAAGTATAAAAAATATGAAGAGTACCAACTACCGACCGACATAGATATTCGTTCTACCAAATGAACACTAACTTCGTCAGACAAATTCCTTTTTTACCTTTTAAAGCTCAACACAAATACTTTTTGCCTTCACAGTAGATCCAAACATATGGCAGGATTCGCGTCTCGTCTCTCTGCAAACTCTACATAGATAGCTATAACATGTTCACTGGTGGCACTACGAAAAAGTTCGATAAGCAATGAGTGAATCAGCAGAGGTCCAAGCAAAACCCAAACCAAGAAAGACTTCTGCTGTGAGCAAAAAAGGGAAAAGGAAGGATTGAGAATCGTACATTTGATTTAGGAGAAAAGGTATGACATTGATTTTGCCTTAGTTGATGGTAGACCAGACTAAAGCTCTTTTCCGTTTTCCTCTTCCTTCTTTTCTCTTCTTTGAAAGATGGCAACGCAAAATACTCTCACGTACTTGTACCATTCTCTTCTACTATAACTACCTACAAAGCAATTTTATGGCAGACGGCTGCTCTATAGGTACACAGTTGATTTGGATTCACTTAAACGTAAGCCGTGGATAGTAAAAAGGACAATTTTACTGTGCATTTTTTATATCGTTTATTTATAGGCATTCCCTTCGAGGAAGGAATAAGTACGCAAGAATTGTTTTACAAAATAAAAAAGGGCCAGTAGCAGTAACTAGTGTAGGCATCCAGAGAAAGCAAGAGAGGAAAACAGCTTTACCACATGCCGAAAGATGGTTGTAGCCTACAGTCTATAAGTTTAGCTTATGCTTCTTCTTCTCGACAAGTAGAGCTTTACGAGCCTCGATGGATGTGTCCAATTTCCTGAAATGGATTAGCGATCTCGATCTTTGAGTCCTATGCTTTAAGGTGAAATCTGTCAGAAAGGGAGAGTTTTTGTTTGAGTGCTTGGTTTAGTAACAGATAGTGGGGGAGGTAAAAATGCGAAAAAAAAGTTGCCCTTGTTAAAAAATGGAACTGCTGCGTGGTTGGCACATGGCACATTGTAGAAACTTTTTATTATCGAACATTGCCTCCGTAGTGCTACAACATAAAAAGCTTCAGGAGACTTGCTTTTTTTACTTCAGATACTTGATACTATGCCTCTCTTCCATTGCTATGCAGAATAAAAAACAAAAGGCGACGTCTGTAAAAAAAGAAGTGAATTTTATATTATGTTTGCCGTTGATTGTAAGTTGAGTAGAATGACGCAGTTGGACCCATAATGTAACATTACTACCAAGACAGTGCACTTCTATAACTTGAGCAGATCTCTCCTTTTTTTGCTGGCCATATTGATAATGACTGTTAGATGGATATATACATAAAGAGGGAGAGCAACTTTCACCGAGAAATTCTTTTAGCACGCGCGTAAAAGTAAAAATACATGTAATTCTTTGCAATACATAAATATATCTTCCAGCAGAGTTACGCTAAGGAGGCATTAACCTTTTTTATTTGGAGACTACATTCTTCTCATGCTTATATTCCAAGTCCTCATCATCAAGAAGATTGTCATGAATGTTAGCGTAACGTTTACTTATTCATTAGGTAGGGCATAAATGTTGAATGGCCAAGTTAGTATTCATGAGCATTTAGATTTAGAGAGGTAGACATTGGTAGTAAGAGAGTTGAACGTACAAATGTAACTTTCATATATCTTATTGCTTACGACAGTTGGAGTAGAAGATTGAACGAGTGGAGGAAAATAATCTTCAAAAAAAGTTCACATTAGCAGAGAGAAGTTAAGTCTATGTTATGGAACAGGGGGCAGCACCAAAAAAAGAAGTGTACGAAAACGAAAAGTGAGCCTTAATTCAATTATTTTCTTTGATTAAAACTTTTTGTTACGAACTGAAAATGAATGCTGACTCGAGAGAAAAAAAAGAAAGAATTTTACGGGATGACAAATGAAAGTGACAGGGAGTGCTCCATCTTTTCCATGTCTTCTGGAGAACAGGTCATATATAGCAATATTAGAGCACAAAATTCTATACTAAACATACAGTATTTTACATAGTTATTTGAACTGTCTATGGGAATAAAAATGTACACGTTCTCTTGTAACCAAAGCCGAAAACCCCGACATGCTTTTTCAGAGACAAAAGGAAAATAAATGATTGTTCTATGTAAAAATCAAGTTTATCTCTCTACAACAGCATGTCCTGACATACTTTTAAGTATACATACATAAGTTACGTATATTGTGTACTTCTGCATACATTATATAGTTGTAAAATAAAATTCTTTATCCCTGTGAAAAGTGTATATGCACATAAGTGTATAGGTATTTGTATTGGCTGGCTGGATACTGTATACATAAACACCTTTACGCATACACCCTCAACTTTCATAGGTGGATAGTAAAGTCTCGTTCCGGTAAACTAAGTTTCTCTTTCTCATTTCTTCCGTCTTAGATAAAATGAAGCATTTTGAGAGAGTTGTGAAATGAAGTGGAAGATGTGAGTGTCTAGCTCATGGAATTGTGTGCGGCGGAGAAGAGTTGTTTACCACGACATCGAGACATTCCTTTGTGAAGGTAGTCATTCGGCTTCTTGTTCGTGCTTGCTAAGAACTATGAATGTACATCAATTTTATCCTTTTACTAGTTCTAAACGCTTCGTTGTTTAAATACATTATCTAATGTTAGTTTTCTCCCACATACTGAGACTTTTTCGGGCATATTTTTGGTAACACGGTGGTAGTGCCTATATATACTTTTCAAGTTTTTTTACTTTTTGGTACAAAATACTCCGTTGCATTATGCATATGTTTACTTAGAAATGTGAACGAGGTAAACTTACCGTAAATAACTAGAAAGGAAGTTAAGTAATAAGAGCGAGAGAGGAAAAAGAGGAAGGGAAAGTTCGCAAGTTTTTTTTTTCTGCAAAAAATACACCAGCGTCAGAAAGTCCATTCGCCCGCCAATTTGGCTTATGCTGAGGTAGTGGCGTGTCTGGATGCCCTACTTTGTTGGTTGTATTTTGTATACGTGAGTGGACCACTTACTTTGCTACTCTCTCTTTAACAAAATATTTTGCTGTTAAAAAGAGATATCTTTCTCCTCTCTTTTCGCGTTTTCTAGTTTATTTTCATACTTGTGACAATGAGCCTCGTCGTGGAATGTCCTTGTAAAAATTGCTCCTTGTGAAAAGAGTACTAGTAATTTTGAAAAGAAACATTAGCTTTACGGATTAGTTAGTTCATTCAAGCGAAAAAAAGACGGGAGATGAGACAGTTTTTTTCATGTATTTTTGAAGAGTTTAGATAAGTTTATATAAAAATATATGCGTATATATTTCGATATACATACTACGCATCCGGCAATAGCGACAAAAGGAATGACTTTTTTTGCTATCTTATAGCCATGTTCCTTTTTCAACGTGTATGTTTAAATGTACACCTCCTGCACGCCCCGAGAAAGCACACATGATTGTGGTGTAGCTTCGGTTCTTAAAGCTGTCTTAAAATAAACTAATGTCATCCCTGGCATGCCTTGGCTTGACTTGACTTGTTGTCGACGACACTCTTTGTGTACTCCTTCCTTTCCACTTCTTTTCCTGTTGGAGGAAGCCAACAAGAGAAACGAATGAACCAACTTATGAACTCAGCAACAGCTACACACTGTGACGTTCTGTGAATAAAGATATTTTACATAGTTAGATCCTCCGTGTAACCTTCTCTTCTTTTGATACAGCGACTATAAGTCATTCTTCTTATCTTTTTTTACGTTTTGTAATATTCTCGCGTCAATCCTTGTCACATCAGCAGTAACATTATCACAGGAAATCAACTTCTATATTCCTCGTACATTTTCTTGTTGTGACGCTATATAATTCACATATATAAAATCCAGCAGTTGGGATACAAAATCATGTTTTAACGAATGTCTGGGGTCAATTTTCACTCTGTCAGAGCCGTTTAGGAAAAAGAGTAGAAAAGAAATCATCTTACTTATCTGTCTCCATCTCTTTCTGTTTCGATGAGTTCATTACAACACTAGACGCTTTCTGGATGGTGATATGAGACATTGTCATTACCACCAGTCTACTGGATTTCTGGAGGATAAGATATAAGAAAACTTTTTGCATTCATATTTTTGATGGCATGAAAGTAAAGTCTTGCCACATGGCTTCGGCTGCAAAGAATGTGCGCATTTGCCCACCTGTATCCATTCTTCAAAGAAAATATGTATTTCTTACGTCGTCCTACACAAAGAAAGTACTTTTTACCCATCTACCTCCACTATTGTTAGCACGTGACGCGTAGTTCAATACCTCAATAGAGTTTTAACTTTCATCGATAAAGCTAGTCAACACAAAAAGAGCAAGTCTAATGTTTCTTCACTTTTGTTGCTTTTACCTTGAGCAATTTTACACGTGTTACATAGTAATAACGTTGAAGAAGAGAAAGCAAGCTTGGAAATTATTATTATGACCTCCTTTATACTTAAGAAAGTTTTTTCTTTTAAAGTACTTCTTACAAGAACTTCAAATTTCCTTTCTTATTTTTTTCTTACCGATTATTAAAAGAAGCCTTTTGCGATTCAGCTGTACAAAGACTTTTTTTCTTGAAAACTTTGGATTTTTATGGTATCCTTTATGAAAACATTAGGTGATGTATATTTTACAAGATTTCACTGTTTTACAACAATAATTTGCCTCACAGATGATGCTCGTGGATAACAAACAACAGTCAAGAAAAGGAAAAGAGCAGAGAGAAGGGTGTTTGTGGTAAAACCTTTTTCATTAAAGAAAAGATTCAGTAGTAGCCTTTTGTCTTTTACAAGTTATGGGGGCGTTGGAAGAGGAGTGTCCATAATTTATTTTCATTTCTTTCTTCCTTTCCACAGTCCACACACATACTTGTTTTTTAAAGTTCACTTTCGTTATACCCTTTGGAATCCGACAGATTAAAAAAAGCTAGTGGCTCTGCTGCAAATACACAGCATTTTTAGAAGGATAAAAAGTTTATCTGAGTTCCAGCATTTCAGTTTTTTCTACCTTTTAAAAGAGGCGGATTTTTAAACATTATTGTGAAACTTTAACCTATTGTCTTAGGAAAGAATAACATTCTGACCTTTTTCTCAAGTTATTTACTATAATCGTAGCATAGGTGAAGCACTTAAATCCTATTTTTGTGTTTTATACGAAAAAGCACATACTTCAAAGATATTCTCAGCTACGTAATAATGTGCAATGCTGTTTTCTTGTTTGTGTGCGTAATACTAAACTACTAACAATGTCATAATAAAAACACAACTCAACTACATGAATGATCCATTGTAAAAGCGTCAATTTCTGATTTAACATGTTCATACCCTTTCCAAAAAACCCAGTTCAAAGTGCCGCAGCCAAAACCCAATACATTTCTTGGAAAAGTTATACTTGATTTGATGTTTAATGTACTATTATGAATGTGTTTATGTATACTGCGCAAAAATATTATAAGACAAAACAAGCAACAGAAAAGGAGTTTTTACACAAAAGAATGTTTAGAATGCCTTACGAACACACATTTTTATTGAAGTATGCTTCTGGACTATGAGCCATGACTTCCGTCTTTCGCGTGTTTTGTGTATGTGGCTGTTGAACAAGAATCATTGCTTGCTGAATTCTTTTGTTGTACGAAACTACCACATGAACAATGTTGAATGTTCGCAGTCTACTTCTCCTCAACTGAAGTTTACAACTCTGTACATTCATAACATAGCACATAAAGCAAGTAAAGAAAAAGTGTTCTAAACATTATTTCTTTATTCCAAAAAAAGGATCAGATCGAGATCGTGCCTTTAAATGCTTATCATATACTTTTGGAATGATCACTATTATATATGTATTATGTCTAGCCTTATTGTTCGTAAAACAGAGAAACAAGTAAAAATGGAAACCGATAAGGAGAAAAGCATATACTGAAATAAAATTCGACTGAATAACTGCTCAACCATGACTTAGCATTACTTTAGTTTTACGTATCAGCATCTGGGGCCTGTACGCACTCACAAGTCACAACTTCAATCTTTTTTTCGTCTGTAGCAACCAGACAGGAAAATCAACGGAAAAAGAATTATATACTGCCAACCACACGAATACACCAAATATATTTTTTGTGTTGTTACAAAGATAACATAATATAACACAACGCAAACGCTGCTGCTACAAACCACTATCAAACGTAAAGTTTTATTGGAGTCAAAGGAGAAAGAATCAAGTTGTTCCTGACATTTTCCCTTTTTTGCGTAGCGGTATGCGTTAAGGTTAATGTGCGTGTGTGTGCAAAAAATGGAATGAATTATGAGGGAAATTTAGTTCGATAAGGCAAACACAATGACTTTACTAGTTTGGAATGGTTTCAATCTATCATTTGTCAAATTAAGTCTTTCTTATCACTATCCAATCTATTTGCAAAATTATCCTACATCGTGAACTAGACACTTGAGCTATAATAGCAGCAACGGATGCACACATAATGCCATTATTATATCACCAAGTGAAAGCTAGCATGTTATAGCACACAGCAATATCATCAAGAAGACAGTGAGTGCAATAATAACAACTACTTTATTGAGATTCAAGGAAAAAGATTCTCCATAGGGTAATGATATTATGTTCTAGTAGAGCCCTTCGTAAACCTAATGTTCCTTTAAAAGCGTATAATGCTCGTAAAACCAGAAATTACACAAACTGCTGCTTATACTTCAAAAGCTTGGAGAATGAATAATGCATAAAATATTTTGGGTATAATAATAATAAGAAAAGCCACACATGCAAACACACAATTTTCATGTAACGTGGCTTAAAGTACTAAAGAAGAAGAAAAAGTATATGGATGTGTGCAATACTTTGCTCAAACTTCAATTCTCCGTAATCTCAATTGCTTTATGCAAAAGATATAGCCTAATAAATGTATATCATTTTCTTCATGGTATACATCTATACATAGTCTGTAGTCTGTGTGTGTGAGCAACTGTGAGAAAAAGCTGTGTTGCAGCCGTACACATAGACATCATTGCAAAAGAGAAAATATTTTTTCTCTCTCGTTTGCTTCCTTTTTCC
Source organism: Entomobrya multifasciata (assembly GCA_034693345.1). NCBI lineage: Eukaryota > Metazoa > Arthropoda > Collembola > Entomobryomorpha > Entomobryidae > Entomobrya > Entomobrya multifasciata. The sequence continues at coordinate 18,760 of JAQFXM010002468.1, forward strand.
TCTGTCGCCCTTTCATTGGAATTTCACGCGAACACAATACTGGAATGAGTTCCGGAGCTCACATTTCATACTTTTCATATATCTACTTGTTAATATTCCACACAGATATTTCCAGATTTCTTTTGCATTTTCCCATTTGGTTTGAAGCTGCTGCTACTGATGGTGGCATTGGTGCTACTAGTGCTGTCTACCCAAAAGTCTACATGACTAAAAGCCATGAGAAAGCAAGGAAGAAAGAGAGAGGAACAGACAGGGTTCTTTCTCCAATGGCTCCTTTTTAGTCTCATTCCTTCAGTCTCTCACATATTCTCTTTTTTCATATTTCGGTTGATTGCAAATAAGCTTCGTCCTTTTCAATTTTGTTGTGGGGTGGCAGTTTGAAGAATATTATGTGTTGTGATACTACTGGAAAAAATGAGAAGAGGGAAAACGTCAGGGTAAACAGCGAAAAAAACGGTGCCACCCAGGCAATTACTGTGGCAGAAAGCAGGGAAATTTTACATTCAGACAAATGAAAATGAGCCCAAGAGGCTTGCCGACTTCTTATGGCATCCTCATTTTCTAATCAGAATGAGAATCTTGCTCATTTATTCATAGGAAAAAAAGTATTGCATGCAAAAAAATCTCTCTTTTCCTTTCTCATACATTTATTTATACGGAGGTAGAGGTTATATTATATTTAGGTATGCGGTGTGAAGCCCTATTTTATATAAAAATGAACAATGCTAGAATATATGCACATAGCAAGCAATGTAACAGTAACAGTACAAAAATATTATTATTTACATAGTAATTCCAAGAACAGTAGTGCTTAGAGTTGTGGTGGAAGCGGTGGAGGAAACAGGAGGATGCAGAGTGTCGTAATAAATGACTCTATCAAAATTCCGGCTTAATGTTTGCTATCGCATAAGAAATACATTGCAACTTTATTTTCTCCTTTTTCTACAACCAACTCAAAATGAGTCTTATGAATTTGTTATTTTTTCTCCACATTTTCCCAGAATAGAAAGCAATTTTTGGTGCTGTTATACAATGTTATGCTTACTGTTAAATAACAATCTTGGGAAAAAAGGCGGTGTGTTTTTTTAATAAGTGTTCATAGTTATCAATGCTTACCTAATGTTGTTTGTTTCTTTCAACTAATAAAAGAGTAAAAACATATATTTGCATGCAGTGGAATTGTATACAATGGCAGCTTGTTAATTCCAACAGAGAACAATTCATTCGTCTGGAAAAAGAGTATATTTGTCAACCTGTCCGACTGAAATTGATCTTGTGTGTTAGAGAATCTGCTTCTGTGTGTGTGGCACAACTCAAAGTAATGGGTTCAACATGTCTTTGTCACGCCCACATCATCTCAAGTCTAGTATTAGATAAGCGGGTGTTCTCTTATGTCTTCCTTCCACCCTTGTCATGATGATTTCTTGTTGAGTGAAGATGAGCAAGGAATTGAGTACAATTAGCAATGTTGGAGGATACTCACTTCGATGAAGCTTTCACGTAAGTGGAATGTGAAGTGAAGAATGCTGAAATATAAAAAAATGTTGCGTGTAAAACTACATGTATCTTCCGTGTAATGCACTTACATTTTGGGTGATAAGTGATCAGTGAAAAACGAAGAGTTGCTCAGTTTGAAGTGAGTTGCTGATAGAAAATCTTGGCTCAAACTAATCACCCATCAGGGCAGTTTCGATGCCCGTAAGTTTCGAGATCTGCCCACGCATTACGTGTGTATATAAAAACATATTTAAATCCACATTAAGTGCTGATCAAATCTCGGCTTTTACAAAACAAACAAGCATTTACGATTAGTTTACAAATGGTTGAATGCATTTCAGCGAATGTAAATTAAATACGCATTACTGTAACGTACTATGCGTAAACGTGTTACGAACGTTGTCCTCAATGATTTCAAGGAAGTTGGGTTTAATTTTGAGACAAAACAGGAAACGCTTTCAACACTACGGCAGAATTTCTCATGCGAAAATAAAATGTATATATTAAAACTTTATAACTGTTATTTTCATCACAGTAATTGCAGCTTCATACATTTACATGATCACATCAGCCGACAATTAAAACGAAAGTAGAACCATTTTCTTCTTGTTTTAATGGCATCAGAGTAGCAAATGTGCTTTTATTGTCAACGCGAAACTTCGTTTAATGATTATTGCCTCAATTTCTGTTAGTTAGTTTCTAAATATTTTGTAGATACTATATGCATAGTATACTAAATATTTGCATATAATAATATCGTATTGTAACTAAAACCATTGTAATTATTGTGAATGTTTTCACCTGATTTTAGATTTGTCTGCAATTAATTTACAAATCCTTGGCATAAATATAAAAATATATATTGTATTAGAGCAATGCATTACCTATGATTAGAATTAGAGCATTTTTTCTAGCCAACGATTCTTCATCAGCCTAGATAGCAATACTTGGTACGCACCATATTATTTAGGGTAAAAACACACAAAATGAAAGGAAATACACTACTGCGTCGTATTTGCAATCTTCCATTACTCACAAAACAATGTTCTCACCTTCAATTGAGCGTGTATTTTTGTACGTGCGAATATATACTTACTTAAAAGGCATGAAGATGTTGACTAAGCTCACGTTTATTTTTTATCTATGTAGTTTAATAGAAATAGTACGTACATTTTATCACGCTTGTATACATTCTATACTACGATGGAAGGAAGACAAAATGTTGGTTTTATGAGAAACGCACAGGAAAAAGAAAATAGTAATGGAGCTTCCAAGTCAGACTTGGAAGGTAGTGAAATCACCGAGATGGTCCCACGGGAACTTTGTAATCAATCGCTTGTTTTCTTACGGGACTTTTTGTTTTAGTGAACTAACAATCAACTCGCAGAGCTCAATTTTTCTTTCCTGTCTGTTTGTTTCTTCAGCCCTGATATACCTATTAGTGATTTTCTAGCAGCCGTAATGTATATATTTTTTCTCTCCTGTGACAATCGACCGTGTTTGTTTTTTTGCGTGAATGAGACAATGTATTTTTCCCTACATGTCTAGAAACGCCAATGTATGCCTTTTACGAAGCTAGAGGCTATTCTATGATGAGTTATACGAATCACATATCATTATAAAGACCAAATTCTCAGCTTTCCTGTTTTTGGGAAACGAAATGAAAAGTTTTTTGTTGGAGAAAAAATGCTTAAAATCATTTAGTTGTGTGATATATACTACCTTGCCTTGCTAACTGACGGAATGAGTTTTGGTGATTTGACTTTCGTTTCTTCCTGCCACCCAAGCTTAAATCACTTTCGAACGGAAACAGAATCTAAATCACTTTGTGAGAAGTTACAAAGTGAACTGTTAACTTTACAATAGGGAAATATTTCAGAAGAAGAAAGGGTTTTAGGAAGAATGAATGCGTCATGGAAGTAGTGTACTCATTTCTTAAAAAGAAATCATCTATTTTCAGAGAGAGCGCCATAAAGATGGAGGGAGTGAGATGATCTGTATTCCACAAAGACCTCAAATTCTTTTAGGACTAGGAAGCCGTAAATTTCGTGACACATCATCAGCAAATCATTTTAAAACTCTGCTTTTGCTACTACTTTTGCTACCCAAAAAGAATGAGAGAGAATGAAGGAAGATGAAGAACTAGCGTATATGTAGAGCTGGTAATGAAGAAGAGAAAAGAATAAAATGGTGTTGCTACTCGTGTACGTCTTGTAGTTAGTAGAGCGTATAGTAAAGCCAAAAAGTTGGAACGTTTGTAGTTTGCGTGGATCTCATTTTTTTATATAAATACTACAAGGCTTAATATATTAATATGGACCTACTACAACTCCATTACCATTTCCTCTTCGTCATGCATCACATATCGCTTCTTGATTCCAAAGCATGGCCATTAGCGGAAAAAGAGAACAATTTCAAAGTGGTTCCTTTATCTCATTCTTTTGATTTAAGTGAAATCAACGAATTATATAGACGTATAGAGTAACGTAATGGCAAAATGAATTGAAATTAATGAGTTTCAATGTGTACTATACATATGAACATTTATCTATTGTAATAATATTTTATTCGTCCGTAAATGAAAAGCTTTTACTTTGGCAGTCAAACAAAGGGCCAGTTCAGTCAGGATGTAGGGTTGGATGGAGTTGGGAACTCATGCCAAGGCAAACTATAAAACGGAGACAGAGAGAGTCGTTTCAAAAAATACTGATTCAGAATAAAATTAACCCTTTCCAATCGAATCTGCGTCAACATAGCATTTCAATTACTTATGTGAGATGAAAGTTTGAAAAATATGACAAAACAATTCCAAGTAGCACTATCATTCAATTCGTGGCTTTCAAGTATTGGGGGCATTTAAAATGAGTTCACAAAACTAGAAAAATATTACAATAGATCATTTTCACGTATAATTTTGAGAAGATTTTTGTTCTTAAAATTCGGAATCTAAGAATACAGGTTAATGTTTCCAGATGGTCATTAATGCTATTCCAGAAAATGTTATGAAAGAATTGGTTTGCCCAAAAAGTATTATACACAAACATGCCACAATATTTATAAAACGTGTATGCTACAAAGAACAGCTCCTTATTCCAAAGACATTTCAAGAAGATAACAACTGTCAGAAAATTTTATTCGCTTGGTTAGTAGGGGTTACACTTAAAAGATGTACTAGATTGAGCATTAGGCATCTTTTGCCATTGTGTAGTGCTTACGCAATTCAACATACACTTCGAACCAGTTTTTGACTACATCAAGATACTGGATGGATGGAGTTGATTCGTTTTAGAAAGAATAGAAAACAAAATGGTTTGACAAAAGTCTTATTATATTTCAGTTTTCACTTCGTTTCCTCCACTGTGCTGTTGAGCTATACATATCACATATTTCATCTGACTTCGCGTTTTTGTCAATTTGTTCACCATGTCGCGTGTCTAAATATCACTTCACTATACTTCAAAACTACAGCGTTATGCTGTATGCATGCAAAACATATTCCATATTCCAGTCGTAAAATAATTACGAGCCATTTCTAAAACGACGGTAGGTTTGTACTCGCATGCAAAGGATGAGCATGATTGCTGATTACACCTGCAAGAATTCAAGTTTCACACGAAGCTTGCTTTGAATTCGATCATTTAAACTTGTTTTTGAATAACTATGAAAAAACAACTTTGTGCAATTGCAGACAAATTGTTAGAACTTACCACATTAAAAGTAAACATATTGCTTTATGAAGCGAAATCTTCCAATTCTTTGAAGCAAAAGAAAAGCCGTAAAAAATACAGGGGAAAAATTAAATAACGATCGTCCATGCGCATATGACTTCAACCTGATTTGACAACACATTTATGATTTTTCTTTGAAATTTTTATCTCACTTTTCCCTTCCTACGTATCTATTAAAGTAAGCCATCATTTTCTCATAATTTATTTTCCAATGAAAAGTATTGTACATCTTGAATAGTGAACCACCACCACCAACTTGAATACTTAAAAAATCGTGTAGTACTTCACCACGAAAACTTATTTTCTCTAATTTGAACAAGTTCCAGCAGTCGAAAATATGGAATCATATTTAATGACGATAATAAAAAGGTTGTTAAGTTTGTTGGTGTTATTATTTTGCTATGTGCAGAGAAGCATATTGCGCCCCTTTTCCCCCTCCCATTTTCTTTACAGGATGCCCACGATTCTCATGCCTCATCCTATATGTAAGGCAGTCAGTTTCAGTTCAGTGCTGCTGACTGAGAAACGAAAATTATACTAATATTATATGGTCATTATAATGTCGAAATCAATAATTTGATCTCTTCCCGACAAGAACAGAGCGTTGGTATAAAGAATATTTACGGTGGGATCGGTGGGAGTATGGTGGGTAGGGGCAGTCAACGTGGGGTTAACAT
>JAQFXM010002469.1:0-24660 GCA_034693345.1 Entomobrya multifasciata
AAGATAAGGACAGGAGTTAGAAATGGGTCGGGGTTAGAGGATCGGTGGGTTTTTGTGAGTCTTCCCCCTTCTAGCAGTCCGGCATTCTGTGACGGGCCACTTCAACTAGTATCGTTACATGGGAATGGTGCTTTTTCACCTTTAAACAGTCATCTATCTGCGTTCTACATATTGTATGATGACGATGATATATATGTTGCTTAAGTGGTCATAGATAACTTATCAGGTTTTTCCTATAATATCGTGCTACACTGCTTATTAAAGGAGAAAATAAGAATTGATAAGTTTCTTAGTATGCACAAAAAACAAAAACACTCCAGTTGTTTCCTTTTATATGCAAGGCAGATTTCCAGGATAGGTTCGCAGGGAGGTATTTATGTAAGCTTTATTGCTGACTTTGTAGGCTGTTTGTTGTAGGTATAGAATATAAATAAAAGGTAAGCATTTTTTAGTTTTCCCAATGCCCACCACCATCATCATTTCATCAATATGACATTTTATCCCACAACCTTTTACCATTTATGCTGTACATATGTACCAATACTCAACGAAACTTGATTGAATTGGTTAGGTTCAAAACCAAAAATGCATGCTGGAATATTATTTGCCTTCTAGCAAATTTCCTTTGCTTTCTTTTCTCTTTTTTATGCTCCTGTCGTGTAAAACATCTCAACATGACCTTCCACCTCTTAGATTTTTTCTTTTGTAATTTTTTTAGGTATGATGCTGGAGGAGAGACACTTTTCGTGGAAATGTATTCATTACGTCTTGTAGTTACAAACAGCAAAACAATAGTGGGTACATGTATATTACACAGTTAAGTCAACATCAATGTTAATATTTGGAAAAAAGTACAAGTTGCTTCTGTTCATGCTTTTTGTAAGGATAATACTGGCCGACGTATTATCAAATCTTTGCAATAACAAAAATTCTTGCCTGGTATAGACAATAAAGTGTATAATGTTACGCTTGATCTCTTTTGCTTTTTTTATTTCTTCTTTTTTTAATTACTGGTCTGATCTTCATCAACCGTCAGTCTGTGTACACGTCGCCATCACCTGAATGAATGAAATGAGACCCGAGGGTAATTTGAAATGCTAATTTTCCCTGTCTCTCTCTTTCCATACTTTTCTCTTAACTTTTCAATCTTCAAAAACCAACAATCTTCAAAGAAAACATGACATGTTTCCAACAAATTCGTCTTCTGAAAAGTAAGCCCTGTTTCTCAGCTTCTACTTCTGTCGCCCTATCACTACGCTCACCTTTTCGTTTACTTTTCCTCTTAAAATCTACAGATTGCTGTACGATGATCACCATCATCATGATCTAAAAATGTGTAGTAGTTAGAAATAAATACTTTACATAACAAGTTTATTTACAAAATACTATACAATATTTTCTGTGTATTCACTCACTGAATTGCATGTAAAAATTATAATCTTTATAAAAACACTTCTTGCTTTGCTTTCGTGGTTGGCATATGTATGCATGTGTGTTATTGAAGAGTACAAACAGACCTTCCTCGAAAAAATACTTGACGTTTGAAATAAATACCATATAATCATTTGTTTGATGATGCAGGAACTTTTTTACTCATGAAATATTAAACATAAAGTATATTCGTATGTGTGTATATCTTTTCCAAATAAGTAATAATAAATATGTTTTACATGAGCAAGTTTGTCAAAGTTTACAAGGGAAAGAGAAGTCAAATCGCCTCTTATTACAAAACGATCCATTCATGTTTTTTTGCAGCCAGCCAAGCAGGTAGTCAGTCAGCACAAAATATGAGCATGACGAGTATTTTCGTTAGATTTCTTTTATAAAAAATCTCAAAACGACGGGTGTCACTCACACAGCAAATATTTGACGTACAATATTATTATTGTATTGTCTAATAATGTTACTACACAAGGAGAGGAGGATTAATGAAAAGTAGTGGTTCCAGTTTTGTGTATAGGTCCAGTTTCAGAAGGAAAGAAGCATTCTACAAAAAACGTGATGAATTATTATGAGAATAAGATATTAAATTCTAGTGTAGAGATTAGCTGAAGAGTACATCCAGTATTTTACTTAATTTTACGTGACTTTATATCGTGAAAGCGGACTAGAACTGGAAAAATGCAACAAACAAGAATTAAGCAATAATAATCAAGTATATAATATGCCGTGCTTTCACGAACATTTAAAAAACAAAATCAGTATAACCATTGCACTTTTATGTTACTCGCGCTAATTAGATTTTGCAGTAGTTTCAGAAGAACATTTTTGTTCAAATCATTTTACACCTAATAAATACACCTATTAGCACTAAGTGCAATTTCAGTCAAGTCAGTTCATTTCTCTTTTTTTAAATACTGGAAGTCATCAAATTAGTTTCAAAAATGCAATAGTAATAAAACAATTCAATGTTTGATTGAAACAATGTTTCACTGATCAGTTAAGAGTGAATATCGGAAGTTCACATTTTCTTGAAAATTTATTATGAATGCTGCTACAGGTACAACAAAGCAATGATATATTTCCTAAATAAATTTCTTTCAAAATCTACCATATGGCATCTTAGGTATCAATGTCAAAAAAGCAACAGCAGTAGTCAGTAGTCGCGTCAAAAATGTTACTTCAAATTTCATCATTTGGGCCAGCCGGAGGAGGGGTGGCTGCGACCGTTGCGTTGCTTGTCTTTTGGAATGCGAGACGGTAATATGAGAACCCGTAGAAGTTATCTATACCTTCGCTTACACAAGAAATTACCAAAACATGCCTTAAATTCTGAATGAAGTTCTATTGCATTGCAGATCTTCTCACAAGCCAAAGTCAGTTCTCTATATAAACCATTCCCATCATCATTTCAAAACGTCATTTAAAACACTTATCAAGTGCCAACTGAAAGAGTCATCTTGTCACCAAGCCTCATTTACTACGAACACTTCCAGTGACAGATTTCTTTGATGACGCTGGTGATGACAACACGAAAAAAATGGGAAGTGATCCTATCATTCCATTCATTTCATGTCAGTCATTATTGCACTCCATTTTATTGTATCCTCAATAAATATTACACAATTTGCAAATCTTTAAATGCAAATGAGTACAACGTCTTCAACGCAATAGCTACTTTTACGATTTTTATCACATCATTTTATTTTTCTCTTCTGCTAACAAACAAATGAGACGTTTTAGAGGTTTTCAATTTTATCCTTTTTATTTTTCTACACGCATACGCAACTTTATTCAAGCAAGCAGATAATGCAATAAACTCCGTCTACACTTGCTACTGGGTGTTTCGTCTTAGGCACATTTTCAAATTTATGATTGTTCATATCTCCCTATTTATCTTTTCCTTAAATTCTACAAACAAAAAACTAGTCAAGCAAATATGCAGTTCATATGACACTACATATATCACTTCCATATTAAAAAAAACATATATATTCAACGTGTGCATTTTGTAATAATAACTTTATCTCTAAATGAATCCGTTGTATACCAACAAGGAACAAAAAGAGCTGACTTTTTTTTTGCTGATACTGACTTCACTGCTCCTTCTCAGATTACCATCTTATTCATCTTCACTTCTCTCGTTCATAAATGAAGATGAGTCTTTCCTCTTTTTTATTTATGATTATCTCTTCAGATTTTTTTCTTTCTTTTTTAGATACAAACAAACCATGAAAGGGGTGTACATTTCCTATTTTATAAACATGAAGTTTTACATTTTCTTCTTTTTATGCTGAATGACTTTATGATCCTGGTTGTTGTTGTTTCTCATTTTTTTAAAATACATAAATGTTCATTAGTCAGATTCACCTATTGTTTGCTTTTGTAGCAAAGTGTGTTTCATTTAAAGCTCAATAATAAAATATGGCCCTTAAATAGCCAATTGATTTTTACCCAACTGAAAACATCGAGACTGCGTAGCACAACTTACTTAAGTAATGCATTTAATGGGATCATAAACGCATTACATCTGTCTAGCCTCTTTAAAAAGTTTATATAATAACTTCAAGTCTCCAAAAAACTGCTGGCTAAGGAGGTAGTATGTTAAAAGATTTTATTGCACAAATTAAAGATTTATTTACAACCCATCATGTGAAGAGCAGTACCTGCGCATTTTCTGAAGGGGTTAACAAGCTAAAATGCGTAAAGAAAAACAAACAATACAAAATTTATAGCCAACAGCAGCACCCAACAAAATTCCATTTATAAAACAACGAGAGGGAAAAAAAGAGGATTTTCATTTATCGTATGAAGTTTACTTGAGTGATTTTTATTAAAAACGTTTTATTACTCACATTATTTTAAAACTGTACCAGTTTAATTACAATGTACATAAAAATTGTATGTGATAACCTGTCAAAAATGCGGAGCAACTTTGTACATTACAGTGCAACGCAGCGAGAAGAAAGTTAAGATGGTTTTAACATGGTCAAGTTCGGTGAACCAGCTAAACAAACAAGAAGCAAAAAAGAGTACTTTGCAAGGTTCATTTAAGCCCTAAAGTGACGCGTTTAGAATTCATTTTGCACGGCAAACAATATAATTCCCAGCGGTCATCCATCACATTATTACTACCAAAACTGTGTATCTATTTGTCACGAGGAGGTCTTTCTAATCGCTTGCTTGCAAAGGCAAAAGATGCTAATCACAAAAAATAAAGTCGTCAGAAAATACAACAATTCCATTTTTCCTTCCCTTCCAGGCAGCGTCGCTGTTGGTTTTTTGGTTATGGTGGTGGTGGTTATTGGACGATGTTGGGAAAGTGAAGGTGGGCTTTTTTTGTTAAAGATATTTTTTCTTGTTTATCATCTTACATGGTACGTGGTAATATTTCTAATGCATTAAGTAAAGGGAGACTTTTTGGAAGAACTCTCTTTGCAAGTCGTTTATTGCTTTAAAACAGCAATCAAAAAGAATTATGACCGGTAAGCGTTGCGGGGATTCTAGCTGATAGTAAATCAAACTTGTTGTTTTCTTGTTTGTATAACAAGAGCCGTACACAGAAATTTTATGAAAATGCATTATAAGTACGTATTTTAAAACGACTTTTGTATTTGTTCAAAGTGTTATGAAAAGCATTATTTGTGTAGAATTAGTTATGCATCACAGTGAGATTAGGCTTGGTCAGGATGATGATGAGGATATGGTGAAGTGGTTGGTAGTGGACTTTGCTTGCCCTTTTTGACCAAATGTACAGATTTTACACCTCCGTTATGGTTTTTATCACATTATAATCGCGCAATACAAAACACTACCACTACATATTGCTTTCATGTATTATGATGTATGGTGTGACTTGTGTTATTGTTCAAAATACAAAAGTTGAGAATGTCTTAATTTTTCTCATTTTCCGTCTTATCTGATTAAAATAACAAAGGAAAGAAAGAAAGGATACAAATAGTTGGATGGAAGCTCATTGTTATTCTATAATGCAACTTGTTTATTACACAAACAGTGTAGCCAGCCCACCAAGTGTCAAGATGCAAGACAGCTTGGAAAGTATCAAAGGAAACACCAACACCACCACCATACCAAAATCGAAAGCACAATTTTACAGGATATCACAGCGGGTAGTATGGAATAAAGATTTGCTAGTTGACCACAGTAGCAGTATTTAAGTGGACAACGCAAACAAACATTGTGTAGCTCTCGTTGTCGGCCTGGTCTTTTTGAGGCGCACTGTAAATATCCTCTGACCACATGTTCCAACTTTAATATTAATTAAAGCTTTCGCTTACAAGCCAGCTTTGCGTTTTGGCTTTGCGTTTATTGGAATTGGACAGTTTCCCATCCTTCAGTCCAAGTTTTAATTAATAAGGCCGTTTCGCACCAATTGTAATATTTCTTTTTTGTATGCATGAATAATTACATACATAATTCATACTTTATCATGGCAAATGCGAATCGGAAATTTTTCCTTGTCGATAAGAAAAGAACATCTTGCATCATTTATTTGATATTCTGTATAAAATGATATAAAACAATACATTAGCCTTTGCGTGTAAATCTACATGAAAATCTAATAATCCTCATCCAAAACAATTCCATTTATGACACATCTCCCTCCTTCTTTACATCACAAGATTAAATTATGACATCCTCCCATTCTCTCACTTTGGATTAAATGTACTACAACTTGTGCTACTTTATTTTGTACAATATGTAATTTTGGTGCTTTATGTGAACCTCGAGGACGCAGAACTCATCTCATCCATATTCATTATCATAACCCGAAGCAGCGGTAGCATAATTAACAAGCTATGTAACACAGCAGTAGACATAACATAGTGTCAGAGTGTAGGCTACCGAAGCAAGTATTACGATCAGAACGAAATGACAATCCACGTGTTTTTTCATGATAATTTTTCCTATTTTCGGTGGAACAAAAGCATGTGTGCCGAGTTTATTATCCCAAATTTTATGCAATAAAGAGAAAACATCGTTCTATGTACTTTTTTGTGACTCAAAAACTCGAGTATTTTTTTTCATAATGCCTGCTGCTCTTATGCAAATTATGTTGAGCTGTTTTCAGAGAAGAAAGGAAGAGGGAAAGATGTGAAGTGAGCGAGAATGAATGAATTTTATGCATTTGTTCTTCATGCATTTATATTTTTTGGTAGAAAAGGATATTGCTTAACGCAGGATGTGAATGAAGCAAGTGATCTCTTTGACTGCTTATCACGCTATTGATGACGATGATGATGGTAGTATGGTGATGGTGTGAAGTGTTGTGTTGATCATGCAGTAAATATGGAAAAAATATGGCAGGTGTGAATGACAGATTTTCCTCCTCCAAATTCTTCACACATTTCAATTTTTTGTATATCTGTCAGCAACTCTCTTTTCAATAAAAATTTATCTCCTCTGCTCTAGCTATTACTTTTACACTTACTTTATTACTGACCCAGCAGGAAATTGCCTATTTTATGTAAATATGTTAAGTAAAAACAGTTTTTTTTGTAAAAAAAATACTCTTTTAACGTTATTATTTAATGTATTTAAATAAATTCTGTTATAAAAAGTTCATTGTATACAACCTTCATTGCCGCAACTCAGCATGATTCCATCACACATTTAAACGTTACTGATCTGCTATATTTCCGTCAAATAAATGCATAATTTCCTATTCAAGTTGTTGCTCTTTTTAGGGAAAAAATTTCTGCTGGTTAAGTGAAATAGGTATAAGTTTGTAATATGCTGTTCACCAAATATATATACATCTACTCCATAGTATGGTATGTTTCACAACAAACTTTCATCAATGAACACACATAAATTTTTCAACAGTAAACATGATACTCCATACAATTATAAATGAGAATGCAAGATATTTCCTCTCCAAATGATCTCTGATCTTATTTCATCATCATCATAATCGTCATCCCCAATCCCCTTTATGCTCGTTTCTGGGCCAAGTTCAGTAAGCAGGAAACATTACTACTGTCATATACACATGTAACAGTAGTACAATTGATTTTGGTGGATGACAATTTTTTGTTCAATATATTTGTGTGTTTTGTATGAAGGTATTCAGACGTCATTTTTGTAAATAAGCCAGCCAACAAGCGCCCTTCATCGCAAGAATAGGAAAAGGCATGAAAGGCAATTGCAAAGCCAAAACAGCCAACCTTTTCCTTTTTTCTTCTAATTCACAAACAACAAAACAGCTCGTTTTTGATCCCACTATTTGATCGTCACAAACATCACACCACCAGTCACAATCACAAAGTGTGGTTCTACAGGCAGATAGATCATATTGATGCTGATGATGACGATGGTATTGCTCATATCTCAAACTCTGCAGGGTGGCAAAATATTTCCCTTCGGATTAACTTTAATTCTTGTAAAGAAAAGGGGCTTTAATATTATTATGTTGACGGCAATGATCATGATGACGAGCAGGACTATCGAGACTTTTGGGTTGAGATTTTTTGAGTGGGAATTTTCACATATAACAATACTCCTTTTGCTACCGGATTGTGTCACAATTCACGAATAAGTAATGATAATATTAATACGTGCATCATACATTCAGTGCGGCGCAGCGGTGATGGTGGCGTTCGTTCGTAATGATTTCAATACCAGATTAACTATAAAACCCACTTACTTACGTAGTTTTTCCGAATAAGCTTATTTAACTGGTAACAGCGGTGGTTTCAAGTTCCAAGTATGACACCAACATATTACGTATGATCAGTATAATAATCGCACCATTTCCGTATTTGGATACTTATGTAAGCAAAAAGATTATTTAGTTTTTGTATGGCTCAGTGTGTGTGAATGCAGATTACTGTGAGTAGCAGGCAGGCCTTTTACATCAAACGTTTTATGTTTTATATTGTGACTCAAATCAAATTCAATTGATTTGAGTTCTGTCAAAAAAATTAATATTAGAATTTTTGGCAACGTCATTCACGTCAAAAGATGCATTATTCTCACACTCGTCATCACCATCCACTTTTTTTTATCTTGAGCATGGCAGCGGATCAAAGCTCCATATTAATAAGGAGCTCAGATTTGTAATATTGTCATTTCTACATGAAAGTATGTGTCAAAAATACATTTCCCACCCTATTATAAGTTTAGTAGTATGGATTTTATGTAAAACGCTTGGATCTAGAATTTTGTACAGTAGAACGAGATTCGATGTTGAGCATTGTAGTATTGTGTGTTATATTTAGTAGAATAGATATATTTTAAGCATAATACGCATTACGCATCATTCCATAATTTTTACATTTGTAGTAAAAAAGAACAGCGGGAGAAAAAACAAAAAAAATCTATACAATCTAAATATAAAATACAAACAAAAATTTGTACTTCAAGGTGAGCATGAAATATTTCAGTTTGGGCTTGAAATGTTGTACTTTTTGTATTGATGACGAAAAAATAGTGCTGTCATCATCCTCATCAACGCGTTGTATTCAGAATAGCAGACCCATATAATGTGTACAGCTTTACCAAATATTGTATTGGGTGTTTGTTCCCAAACAAAAATTTTTAATCGGCTTATTTATCAGAGTTGCACCAACAACGCAAACGCATACAGAGTTTCCTATTGATTGAGATTTCAGCATGATCACACTCGTCGATTGACACTTCATTAGAGAAAAACTAAGAAGACCAGTCGTATTACAATCTCTTGTGTGTTTCAGTTTTTCGCTTCACTTTATGGCAAACAAAATGGGAGTGAAAGCTGGAATTATTGTCACTCATAAAAGCTTTTTGATAATCCCCACGGGAGAAAAAAATGTGTCAAAGTTGCTTCGTTTTCGCATTAAAAATGCATTTTGTGCTAATCGCTCTCGTAGCTTCTTGTCACTATTTTCTTAGTATGACCCGGTTATAGGCAGCCAACAACTATCATTAAAATCCAGTTGCATGACATGTGACATGTTATAAGAAGAGGCAACCCATTTATTTACATTTTAATTTGTGGAAATAACAGCGAAAAATCAAGACATAAGCAGTTTTCCATTATATTTTACACTTGATTATCCATCTATCAACATCCAACAGCTCATATTATTCAAGAAGCAATTTGGTGTGTTTATCCTCAAAAAAGTACGACCATTTACCACGAAATTGTGAGTAACGTGACTTGTGTGACCATTCAAAACTCATTAACAGCATGAATACAAGAAAATCTACAAATTTGACGACTTTTTCGACAAGAAAATTATGATTGATGATCATGTTGTTCTTCTCAAATTTCTTTGACACATCTCCTTGTAGATTCTTGAATGTTAACAAATAACGTAAGCAATTACGCATAATAATAAACATAATTTATAGTGTATGCAAAGTTGTCTGTTGAAAAGGGCACACAAAATGAACAGCACTAGCTCATATTATTATAAACTTTGTCACACACCATAACATATACTACTTGCTGCGTACTTTAAATGTGTAACAACTGTACAATGATTTTTCATTCTGTTAAAAGATCATCATTCAATGTTCACATTCTCATAATGTGCTTGCATCCATATTTTATGTATTTCTTCTGTTTGAATGAAATTTAAAGCCCAAGGTATCGTATTTTGGTATTATTGTCTCCGTCTGCTCTGCAAAAGGCAAACATAAAATCAACAAAACACAATCATCAGTTCATACACGCTAAATAGTCTTCAAACAATTTCTTTTGAAAGTTCGGTGACAAGGATGAATATATATGTTACAGTTGTAGCTTTCTTTTTTAAATAAAAAAAGATAAATAATATTCTCTCAGACAAAAATGAATAATGCTACACGTGACACAAAAGAATTTATATCACATCTGTCTAACACTTAGCATTGTAGTTAACATATATAGCTTACATAAACACAACTGCCGCTTGCTTCTACTACTACATACTTCTTGCTGTAAACTCTGAATGCTTTGTGCTATTTCTAACTGTTGTGGCTTTTGTGGTCGTGGCACTTAAATATGGAAGCCCTCCTTTTTTAAATAAAAACACTTTCATAAACATACCTCCTCTTTTATTTATTGCCTTAATTGACACAGCGAGAAGCAAACGTTTGCCATCATTCATGATAATAATAATTTTTAACAAAACGGCGGAACGGACACATTTCGTCCTCCACAAAACAACGGTATTTACCAAAGATCACTTCAAAAAAAGGCATAAAGGAAAATGTTGATATTATACTAAACCAACTGCACAGTACAGCACACCGGCGTTCGCATCGCATTTTTATTGTTCCGGTTCAACCCTAAAACGACGATTGAAGCAAAAAAAATGAACAATGTACTCAAATTAAAGTGGCAGTAGTACTAGATGATGATGAAACGTTTCATGTTCTGTATCACTACTACTTCTGCTAGTAGTACTTTTATCAATAAGGACAATAGCAATCCATAAAATATAAATTTCGCCTTTTTACAATGTAACTTTGTTCTACATTTCCCCCGTGACATCCTCCTCTTTTCATTTTTATTTCTGAATCTCAATGAGACCATATTTCTGGTTTTGACAAAACTACATTCAGAAAAGAAACAATAATAAAAACACTCAGCATTAGTAATATCATTGACAATAGTAGTAAGGTAATGGCTGCATGCAACATCAATATTTAGCAATTTTTTTACCAACAATAACAAAAAAGTACCAACGGACAGGCCGCAGCCAAATAACCGAGCAGAAAACATTATATGTTGCCTGCTGTTATTTTAGTTACGAGTAATCCTTGATGCAGAACACAATCTACAGGAGTTCCACAGTAGAAGAAACATTTTGTAAAACATCCCTGTACAAATCTTACGGCAATTTTACATTACCAGCAAAAAACCCTGATAAAAACTTGTGACCAATAAAGAGTTTGGAAAATGACAATGTAGTTCAACTTATCACGAATGCAATGCATGCATGAATACTATTACATATTTCTATAAAATGCTATTTACACAATTACATATGCCAAGCCAGAGAAGTACAATACAAAACCATAAAAATCTACACCACTAGACCAATTGTACTGAATTTTGGTAAAGCACTTCATGCAAACGAGACAAGATTTTGAAAAGAATTTCTACAAAAAAATATCATCGTCATTATTATTACAACCGTAACACGTACCAGAGAACTGTTGTAAGTACAGGGGAAAACGAATGTACACCATTTTTATGAAGGAAATGCTTACATTTTACATATAAAGTGTACATATTTCCATTGAATTAAAAATGCACACAGAGATTCAGATTTTTTCTCTCCTTTCTCTGACGAAAGAATAATAATAGTAGCAAGCAAAAGCTACTTTGTTGTGTGGCTGTTAAGAGCAGGCGTAAAAATCGGGACGACCCCTGCAGTGATTTCAGCTTAGTGTCCCAACCAGAAAGCACGAAATCATAATATCTCACACTACAGCAAACATAGGAGCAAACGCAACGAAAAAAAGTTCTTTTTATTATGAATTAGAAAATGTATAATGATCATTCTATCTAGAGTAGCATAATGGACAAAAAGAGAGAGATGAAAACCAAAACCAGAAATAGCAACGTCAGCAACAGAATCAGCAACTGTAGCAGGGTAATAATAATAAAAAGTACTTAAAACCAGTGTGTTATGCTATTGGAAAAACTAATGCCACTCTTCATTTTGATCTCCAGGTTGGGGGTAATATAAATTACCATAGGGGATGATGATCATCAGTATCATATAATAGAAATGGCGATTTAGAAAAATCTTTCCACCTCTTTTTAATAACAAACGGTGTGACACAGTAATAAAAAGAGCAGCATCAGCAACACTAACAGGAGACGAAGTTTAGAATTTTTTAAATAGATTTTTTATCTCTCTCGATTTTGATTCCATACTTGGTTTGGTCATGTAAAGAGCAATGTAACAGGGTGTAATAGGAATGGTAGTACAAGCCAACAGATATATGTTCATACATATCATGATCATGCCATTAAACTTTTCCGCGTTTCATTTTATTATGATACGTAGTTGAGTATCAAATTCGGAGAATGGAAGATGAAAGAAAGCATGGATATGATGAACATTTTTACACTGTGTGCAGTACTCTCACTACACTTGAAGTTTTTTAGAGGAATTTAATCTGCTGTTTTGTTGAATTGAACAACAACCAAAACCAAAAAGCTTAGGCTAGGCCAGATGTATTTACTTTTTTATCTAGGGCTAACGGCTGACATGTATAATAGGAAGTTGTAGAGGTAGTAGGGCATTTGATTTGCTTTTCCCAATGAAAAGAAAGGAAAAAAATACAAATAAAAAACTTCTTTTATTGTATGTCACCTAGTTGAAGAGGCTTATAGGATGTTCTAATATGTAAATGTGGTGTAAAGCAAAAAGTACTACATCTCTCCACCATGAATTCAATAGGGTCCCAAAATCCAAGCCTTTTTTATGTTGACATTGCATAACAAGAAAACGGTTTACAGTGAAAATTGAGCATGATCAATTTTTCCATGTCATGGTCGTGGTCGTACCTTTACAAATATTTCGACTTTGGCAAACATTTTATGTTACAAATATAATAAGTTCTTTTCCAAAGAAAAAATATCCGTTACATCTATAATTACATAACAATTACCTTGTATTAAAGCAACAGCTGCAATGTTTTTAAAGTGATAATAGCTTTGGTATAAAAAGACTAGACTGACGTGTTGGATGGAATAAGATCGAGAATTGGGAATGATGAGAATTATGACGTTAAGAAGAAAAGTAAATAGTAGCTTTTCGGATTTTCCTTCCCTTCTGCAAAATGCTTTGGTTAAAATTTATTTTTCCCGTCTGCTGAATAAAAACCACTTGAAAAAAACATTATAATGGTTTCATAAGAGGATATGTACATAACCGCGATTTTGCTTCCCATTAACAAAAAGGCATTGAATATAATATATTATCAAGAAATGAAGATAATACGTGAACTGATGAGGGTTGTGGTTATGAGCAATGATAATAATTGATGAAGAAGGAGGCGAAGGATGATACCCATCATAATCATCATACCGTGATTTTAAAAAATATGTTTTCGTTATCAGTTTGTATGGCACATCACTGTGCAATTGCACTTTTTGTTCTGATTTTCTGATTTAGTTATTATTTTTTCCACAGAAAAACACGCACACACGTCAGAAATAGGTTTCTTGGTGTAAAAGCAACAATTTCCACCTTTTATTATCTGAACAAAACGTGACGGTAGTGTACCCATTAGCATCTGTATTTATTTTCACAACAACAGAAAACATTGATTAAATCCCCTCCCCCTCAAATCATCAGCATCATTTCCCCGTAAAATATTTTACAAAGTGGATATCGTGTTTGATAAGCAGTAAAAAACTATGTAGGAACTAAAAGTAAGAAGGAGGAGGAGGCGGTCGATCGGTTAGACTAACTAACAATAAGCACCTCTTACAACCTCGTTAGCGTGGTCAGACATGTCAATACTTACTGCTCAGCTTGTTATTCTTTTCAATAGAGAAAATACTAATATTTTCATTCCGTTTTTTCCTCAATAAACTCCCTTTATTCTTGTCTGTGTGTATTTACACAAAAAATATAGTTATAATAAGAAAACATAATAACTTAACTGTCTGCAAGCTGTGCTGACTGGGATAAAGAAGGCTTTGATTTAACACCACTGTGCAGTGTATACCATCACTTATCTCTGTTTTCTCAGGACATTAAAACATCTTTTCATTATTCGCTCAATGTGTAATTTATCATCGTGAATGAGAGATTGAAAATAATATGGAGGATGCATTTCATATTTGAACAAGCCAATGCGACTGGTAATCACATTGGACGCTTCATAATGAACAACTGAATTGTGTGCTGGTTGCTACTAAAAGTCTATAATTTTATTAGCCCACCCCTTTTTCTACATTTTAAAAAGCCTTTTAGTCAAGTCATCATGCATGTTTTAAAATACAAAGTTTGCGTTGCATTGTAAAATAAATATAGTATTTTTTCCAAAAGGGGATGATAATATGAAGAAAAAAGAGGAAAAATTGGATTTGTTTTACAGATATTTCTTTTCCTGCACTGAGAAAACCAAGAAAGTGTCGAGTAATGGGAGGTGTATGTTATTTCGTTATTGATGAGACCAAACAGAGCAAACATGCAAATTTTTTCAGACCTTGCGTTGTAATTTAGATTATAAAGCAACTGTAATATAATACAACAATACATTTAATTCTTGTTATCTCACTCTTGAAATATGATGAGTTGAGTATCAAGCATGTTGGTGATTTTTGCACGGAAAAAGTAGATACAATAATTGCTTCACAATAGTTGAATATTTTTATCACGCTTTTTTCATATTCCTCCTTTTAACTTTGACACATTCCTATTATTATTATCATTGTGAGGAGGAGGAGTGTGGTTCTATATGTTATTATTAAGTCACGTAATTTTCTTGTAACAAGTTTGAACTTCAAGGACTGAAAATACATAAAATACAAGATACACACATGTGGCTGTTGTGCAACAATTCCCGTTTAAATCAAAATGCTTCATATGTATTTTTTCGTTCGAGGTCAACCTCTCCTTTTTAGCATTTCGCTCTTTTCATTTAACATTTAACTAACTGGTATAAATCGTTTATTAATGTAATTAAGAAGTTCACAAGAAAAAAATATAATAGTATACCTATATTGAAGTGTGGAACGACTTTTTGCTACCAGCATTTTTTTTATACATGCCATGTTCATATATTGTAATTTTAGTACATTTACTTCCACTTAATTGTCGATGTTGAGCTGATTGTTTGTCTTTGTTTTAAAAAGAAAAACGCTTTGAAGTAAACTTAGGTTTTCATACTGGGAAAATGAAATCTTCTAATTATACTGCTTGTGGTCACTGTTCCATTCCTTAATTGTAAAGTGCAAGCTCAAACAAAATCGTATCATTATACACCATCACATCACAATCACAAGCAGCTTGTCTGTGTCTTCTACAGTACGGTATGGTGATGATGATGATATGATGAGTATGTACGTGTCTGATACCATTAAATGCACACATTTTTTATCTTTGTTTTATATCATAATTGCAATCACTGCGCGAATTGCTACGAAGAAGGCAAACTCATACGAGTGAGTTTATGAAGTCATTTTAAAAATGATTACATGCTATGCAAGGAAAAAGGACTAACGCAACACAATAGCGTTTTATTAAAGAGTTAAATTACAGAATTGTGCAGACCTGCGTTATTGTGCATAAATACATGATATGGAAAGGCTGAGAAACTGTTATTTCCTTGCCGTTTCCTCAAAATTAGAATTCCTGCTGTAATAATAATAACTATTTGACTGATTAAGACACTTGACATCAAAGAGAGCAGTGGTTAAAGGCAGCAGACGATTTAATCGCATCATGACCATGATAACAATGATAAGTACCCACGATGCAATGAGTGTAATAAACACAGACATTATGATGGTCATCATCGGAAATATAGAGGTGTAATTTAAATAGATGATGATGTCTCTGTTGTGGAAGGTACTGTATGTTTATTGGGTTGAAAAGTCTGTAGAAAAAAAGTACAGACGCAACGCAGCAATAAGGAACCATGAAAAACTGGATCATGCTTCGAAGAGTAAAACGTGTCGCCGTCTTTTGGAGACTTGTGAAACGTACGAAAATTGGGGAAAAAACTAAAAGCCACAATAGGTAGTTTTCTGGCTCCTTTGCTTTTACGTAAAATGAAATGTTATGTTATGTTTGTCAAGCAAAGTAAACTATCTCTCTGTACGAGTGAAATGGAAGGGATCATTGTCATTATTAGTAATAACAGCAAGAGTCGATGTTGTAACAATTGTATGAATAGTGGTAGTAGCAGCGAGTGTGGTATCTATCTTGCTAGACTACGAGAAAAACTGGTGAGATGTGAGATGAGCACCCTTTTCCCATGTACAATGTTGTAGCAAGCGTCCATAAACGCGCACACATTATTTGTTGTAAAGGGCGAGATGTTTTTGTCTGTGTAAAATTGTGTGTGCTTTTGCTCTCTTCTTCTTTCTCTCTCGGAGTTTTTTTGTTTTGTATGTCTTCGGAGACATCGATCCGAGCATGAGCGTTAAATAGGGCCCATGAGAGCTCTTCACATTTTCTGTGTAAACATAAGGAACAGGAAAACGGAAGCACAGGAGAAGTAAAAAAAACTCTCGTACAGTTTTTCTTTCTTTTTTGCTGTTGTAGCTGTTCTTCTCTCTGAGCTTCTCTTCATTTTCCATAATAAACGAATCGAATTCAAGTGTTTGATGCTCATCTACTCTCATTCGCGTTCATTTCGTGTGGGAGTAAAAATGTAGGAAAAAGTATGAGTGTGTTGTGTAGTAAGTAATGTTATACAGCGAGTTCAAGCCACATTTACACACGTTATTAATACCGTTGTTATGATTAGAACTTTGCTGAAAAAGCAAAGTGGTATTCTTTCTAGTTGATGTACAACTTACATGTTCCCTTATTATAGTTTTTTCTCTGTTGTTTTTACTCTTCCGCTTTTATTCACAATCACATACAAGTATACACGTACACTTAAATTCATAGATACATAATATACATACATGGATCGTGATTAAATGAATGAAAATAAAGTGGAAGGGGAAAATAAAAGGCAAAGCGAAAATGAAGCTTACATCTAAAGAAAAAAAGTTTAATTACATTCAGAGCAGAGAAAAGGTGGAGCTCAAACAATTTAATATACATATCCATAAAAGTGAGAAATACTGCTGTGTTGTTCTTCCTTACAAGCAAGCCGGGGAAATTAAAGGAAAAAATGTAATGAGAGAGTGAAAAACTAGAAAAGACATCGAATTGGAAAAAATGGTGTGGACAGATGAATGAATGGAATAGTGAGTGTATTTGCTCTTTTGCTCCAAAACATATAATAATGGCCTTTAAAAGCTCACAATCATCATTATAACTACCACAATGGGAAAAAATACAGAGCTCTCTCTATATTTCTTTGTTAAATGTATAATTTTTATTTTTAGTTCTAACATCGTTATATCAGGAAAATAAAATGATGTAAAGTAGATATAGATGAGTAGCGCAAATATTTTTTCAATGCCGTTCCTTTCCAGAATGTTCTGAACCTAATACTACACAAACGACCAGGTTAAGAAAATTCTAAAATCGTTGCAAATTTTAATTTTTGCATTCCGAATATCAGTACAAGAAATTAGAACAATTGCATAATAAAATCTTTGTCAGGGACGTCGAGACATTTACGTATGATCATTGGAATAAAGTAGCACCAGTGCAAATTAAAAGTACCCAAAAGATATGTACCTTGTACTTTTACTTCATTTTCTTCCTATTGTTTGCGTCTGTCGTTGTCTGACTCTGACTAGGAACATAAATTAATACTACAGCCAGGAGTGTCTTACATGAGTTTTACCAATAATAAAATGTAAGCGGACAACAACTGTAAAAACTGCGCCAACACACCATCAAACTTCTTGTAAGATTACTGTTCTTGTACTGAAATAATACATGTGTATTCCGTACTATTAACAGCATTGCAGTGAGAATACTAAAAGTGAAAGGGGAAACTACCTAAAAATGTAGAAAAGTTTGTATTTTAGTTTGAGTCATAACCAACATCATTAAAACTAGACTTCTGTGCACCCATCTTTCCGTAAACAAAGCCGAAATAAGTAAGCATCAAAAGCTTTTTAACTATTAGGTTTACTTTTTATCATCATGAATTAAAGTGGACATGGAAAAAATGTGGCACGTTATACGTTCGCCTTGTAATTTTTATCGCTATGAAAGTGCTCATTTGAACAAAAAATCTTTTTATTTTACATTGTCTGTGTCATATTACTGCACAATTACTCTATAGTTTTTAAGATTTTAGAGGAAAAACGGAGAATTCTTCTGAAATAATAATAGAAGTTTGGGTAACAGGAAGCATGAACACATAAAAATGGGTGCCGATAAATATGATGACTTGTGTATATTTCTGTTGTTTTCTTACTGTTATACTCTTTGTTTTATCATGTTTAACAAAATATAGGGAATACTTCAATACTTTACTTTCAAAACTTATATAATTTCCTGATCTATACAAAAGTGCATAAATGTAAGTTATACATGTACAGACAGACAGAAAGAGTAAGTGCTTGTTATAATTACACAAGATTATGAAGTTGCAAACATGCAATATATTTAATTAGTACGTTCAACATTTGTTACACGCTTGTAGAGAAAAAAAATGAAACGAGGAAAGTTAAAAGATAAAAAAAACTTTGTAAAATGTACAATTTATTTTTGTTTTAAAGTTACTAGTATGTTTGTAAAATCCACATTATTAGTTCAAAAATAAAAATAATAAAATGGCTTTGTATTTCCTGCCGAAAATAGGCATTTAGTAAAGAATGCGTAATTGAAACAATCGGAGAGGTACTACGGTCGATGCCGATGGAGTCATTTAAAGTTTTACCGATAAAAGCAAAGAGCTTTTTTATCAACTATGTATTCAGTCAGTAGATACAAATTAAAGTAAAATGGTTCATAAGTGATGAATATAAAAATCACGTAAAACTTTAATTGGCTTTATATTTTCGTGTTACCGGCCTCATTGCATGAATTCACTGAGCATATTATTCTCTGTTAAAAATTTCAAACAAATTTTCCCCGCTCGTAGAAAATATATGGCAATGGCATGATGGGATCTGATTTTAGTTCCAAAAATACGGAGCGGCTTAGTCCCCATAACTAAACGAATTTTCATGATTCCTTTCACAGCTAAATATTCTTTATCGTTCTAAATATTGTGATATGATGATGTTTTACAGTTGTAACAGGATTTAAGTAAAAAGTGGAGGTTGGAAAATGAAAGTGGAAGGCACGGGGAAAATAATCGGCACCGATAAACAGAGGAATATATTTACATCTTCAGTTCATTGTTCATTTTCATATACACAACCGTGTACAGCAGCTTTGCATTAAGTATTGATACGATAATAATACCGCCCCAAACTTGGCAAATAGAAAATGGTTACTGTAAAATTTTAAGCCGCATGGCATAATCATTTTGTTTCACTTGCTGTTTCTAACTTTGTAAAAAATCTTTTTCGTTGTTTGTTATTGTTGTAAAATACGGGTACACTGTAAATACACACACGAAACTAAATCGCATTAACATTCAACATTGCAGCAACCAGAGAAAGGATTTAAGTATATAAAATCGGATTCATCTTTTAAGTCTATTTTATTAATGGAAAAGTGCTCAAGCAGAAAATCCTTTTTATAAACGGACTTCTAGGTGGTTCTATGCTGCTGGTGTTTATTGTATTGATCTCATATATTTTCTTTAATGCAACTTTACAGTTTGTTTTACGTATGCTATGCTCAGTGCTCGCTCTATCCAGGATGTGAAAGCGAATCAACAGAAAACCAGTCAAATCGAGTTAGTTTACCCCATTCACTAATGCTTCCCTGTTCCATTTATTTTAAAGTAGTATTAATATAAGCAATTTAAAAAAGTGAAACCAAATCTAATACAGAGAAATGTAAAGTGACATCCCACAGCCAGCAATTTAAAAAAATAAAAGTATATAATATGTAATCCTTCACATACAACGCAACGGTAAACTGAAATACAGGCAAGCATTTTAAGTTTATCCAGTTTTTTAATAAGTATAACGTTTGGGGAAAGTAGCAAATATCCCATATGCATATGCAATAAAACATGATAACAATGCGTGGAAATAAATGAGCAATCATTTGATTAGCTAGACACAGACAGCAAAAGCAGTTATTTTTGCTGTGACACATGTTTGCATGTAAAATATATTTTACAGAGTAGTAGCAAGTAACACGCAGTCAAAACCAGAAGACATATTAGCCACACTGTAGTCAATGGGAGAAGGGGAAAAGACAAAGTATATATATTTGGGTGATGATGATGGGGAAAGCGGATAAATCAATTTGAAGCCCTTCTCACTCTCACTCACTCATACTCTCATTTCCTTCCATCACCAAATGTTGCTTTATGTGTATAAGATATCATTATGTGTTTATATTGAGCTCATTCACTTTTCTGCTACTACCACAGACTGGCGAATCGGATGTGATGTGTGTGGATCTACATTTAATCAAGACAGACACAAAAGAGGAGTGTTTACACTACACACCCTCCATGAATTTTTCATGACATCTACTAAGCTCCCAAATATTAGCTTTTTAAGTTGCATTATCACATATATATTTCTCACGCATCAAAATATTGTTGAGTGCATGTGTACATGAATGCCGTGAAGCAAATGAGAAAATGTTCCACAACTTGTTGGAGACAATGAAAAGACAAGGAGTATGACATCATAGAGAAACGAGTGTATACAGAAAAGCAATTTTGTTTTTTTACGGGGAAGTTAAATGAAAGCTGATGTACAAACATAAGACACAAGTGGAAAAGTTTCCTCCTTTTTGCCATGTTTCGTATCTTCATGTTATTTGGTATTTTATGCACTTTCAAACATTATTGCGTTGTTCGCCACTAATAATACATAAATGTTCTCGGTCCAGAAAACATTGTCCCTTCGTGTCATGCAATAATAACAGATTTAAGAAATAAACAAAAAAAAATCTTTGAATTTTTTAGGAAATTAAAAATTTCATTGAACTCAGATTAAACATTTGTAAACATGTTATTACTGCAGTATTATTTCCTGCTGAACGTTCGATTGAAAAATATTAAAAATGCATCTCCCTCCATTCACTATGTTACTGCAGCTCTGAGTAGGCTTAAATTAAAATGATGAATGGTATAATTTGTATGATACTTGACTGAAGTGTGTTTTCCAGGATAAACGATTTCATGAAAAGTAAAGAAGGATGAATATACAATTAAGCACGAATTGTAAACAGCTTTAAAAATTAAGTCGATTTTATTTTTAGCTGTGTCACTACACAAACATTATCTTCCAAGAATGAAATGAACAGAGAATACAGTACAAAATGAGATTTTTTTGTAGATTATTTTAAAACTTACATTGCATACTCGACATAGTACAATGTTTCTTCTCATGCTTACGTAAATACATACGAAGTAAGAAAGCAAGTAAGATAATTTTGCGTCATTACATTACTAACGATGAAAAAAATTTAAAAGAAATTTCAAAAGACGAAATCATGATAAAACGGAGTTAGTATAGGACAGGACGGTTAAGAAGTCACACTTGGTACAACTACTTAAGTGAAACAGCAATCCCCACCTCTCTACGTAGCACCAAACTACATCACTTGGACAGGGTTGAGTTTACTACTACTGTTAAATTGTTGAAAAATGCCAACCAAGAGGTCTCTTCTTCTCTGTACTTTGTTGAGTGCTGTTCGTTCTCCGATTAAAAAAAACTATAATGTTAAGTTAAGTTTAATGGCAATGCTTGCGCAAGGTTAGATAACTCCGAGAATTTATTGAACTCTCACGATACCCCATTTTTCGTCGTAATATCAGCGTTTCATCACTGTTTTTGACAATTATTACTCCGAATTTGTACATAGCGTTTTCAATCGATATTTTTCAAAAAGCGTTAATAGCAATTAGTTTTTCATTATTATAATTGAATTTTTACTTTAAAAACTATCAAAATATAACAACCAAAGTTAGACGTTGAGTTGGGCAGACAAACAGTTTTTCGTATTCTTGGTTATTTTGGTGCAGTCAAGTAGCCCCACAATGAGACCAATAAAAGCGAGATGCAGAACAGAATAAGCATGAAGCTAAATTATCGCTTATTTCCCGTATTCAAAATGCATTGAGCTGATCCAAGAGCGCGTGCATGTACATTCCCATGTGTTTACATTGTTTATTTCGACCGTAAGTCAAAAGCATGTGTGCGTGCATTTTAAACAGTGTTTTTAGATTTATGTTTGTTTGGCTGATTTAGATGTTTTGAATATTTTAAAAAAGTGTATTGATCTTGTGAGATTTTGATAATTAAAATTTCGATACTGGTGATTGTTCAATTGTTCATCAACTGATTTTTCAGTAGTTGAAGTGAGTGTTCCATTTTTAAGTTGATTTTACGGAGAGTGATTACGCATGTGATCAGCCAATCTCGCCTTCAGTCGATAAGTTAAGTTAATCATAGTTTTCTTTTTATCTATCTTTTGTTAAGATTCAACTGGTCAACTGAAAAGATGGCTAAAACTAAAAAGAAGAATAAGGGGGCAGGTGGCACCAAGAAGAAAGCCAAGGTCGCCAAGATGAGAAGTTTTAACAAACCATCTGGCCCTGGGACTGATCCATCCGTGAACGTGAAAGAAAATCCGTTTGAAATGAGAGTAAATCGAAGCAAGCATGATAACCTCGGTCGTCGGCAAAGACATGAGAAAGGAGTTCCTGGAGTTTCCAGGAGTAAAGCTATCGAAAAAGTAAGTTGCTTCGTATTAAATAATGTAATGCAGCAAAAGTTCGAGTTGTTTTCCTTTTTATTTTTAAAATTGCAAATTGCTTGTTTTCAGAGAAGAGATACTTTACTGAAAGAATACAAGGTTAGAAATAAAAGTAGCATTATCGTGGACAAGCGTATTGGGGAGAAGATAAAGAATATGTCAGAAGAGGAAAAAATCATGCGGCGGAGCGTTGTGGAGAAACAGCGGCAGTACAAACAGGTGAAAGTTTAACAGAGTACTTTGAAACCTAGATGTAATTAAAGAAGCGAAGAACGTTTAATTTTTTATCTTCGTGTTATTTCTTTACAGAAATCGATTTTTAACCTACCCAGTACGGATGACATTTTGACTCACAAGGGGCAACTTTTGATGGACGTTGATCGATATGAAGATCCGAGAGACGGGTCCGATTCCGAAGATGAGAGACTTAACGGTATGCATAGTTTTAGTCTGGAACCTTTCAATTCTTTGTTGGTTCTATTTAACATTATTTGATTTTGTTTTAATGACAATAAACGATTTTTTTCTACAGAGGAGTTCGTTAGTGATGCTCATTTTGCTGGAGACTTTTTGAAAGTGAAAACAAAGTCAGCGGACGAAGTTGACGAGGATGAAGGCAAAAGCCGGGGTGACATAATTGCGGAACTTATCTTAAATTCAAAGAAGCGTAAAATGGAGAAGGCGAAGGAAGCAGACGAAAATTATGAACTAGTCACCAAGTTGGATCAAGAATTCAAAAACCCTGATTTTAGAAATCTGTTGACGTTTATGAAAAAAGATAGCACTGAAACGAAAGAAGCTCCTCCGAAGAAAGAAGACTATGACAAAATTGTTAGGGAATTGCATTTTGAAACTAAAACAGGACTGGCGTCAAACAGATTGAAAACTGAAGAAGAAATCCAGGATGAACAGCTTCAAAAGTTGAAGAAACTTGAGAAAGAACGTATTCAAAGAATGCAAGCGCAGGATCCCACTTTGCCAGTTCATAAAAGTGCCGATGACCTTGCAGACGAGTATGGCATAGACAATTATTTTTACTGGAATTTAAATATCAATTGTTGTAATGTGTGAAGATAGTTGTATCATTTTTATCATTTATACGCAGCTTTGAGGACGACGACGAGGTACCCACTTTATCCTACCGAGACGATGGACAACTGAATAAATTTGGCAACGAAGAGGAAGACGAGGAGGAGGATGATAGCTCTGAAGAAGACGCAGAGGAAGATGACGATGAAGAAGAGGAGTCTGAGGACGATGACGCGTACAGCGATTTGGAAAGTGATGATAATGATGAATCATCTGCTGGCAATAAATCCAAAGTTTCCAAAAAGAAAAAACAAAGTGCAATGGCACAGAGTGCAATTGAGATGTCTGAAAATGATGACATTCCTTACACAATTAGTTTACCGAAATCGTACGCTAATTTTATCAAACTGCTTACAAAATATCAAGCATTGATAAAAAATAGTGAGAAGTGCGTGATTAGATATAGGGCTGTTGTAGAAAGACTTGTAAAGTATAGTTTGTTAGCAGACAAGACTCGTTTACCTGATTTGTTTGTTTATATACTGCGACTAATTGTCGATGGTATTGAAACTACTATGTGTATTAGTGATAACATTCAGAAAATTATTGACGTATCCATTGTAAATCTTCATACCATTTTACTGACGAATTCAGCTAAATGTGTTGAAATGATGGAAAAAGAAGTTATTCAACGATTTTTCGATTCACCTGAAAGTGCCAAATCGAATAGACTCACGCTGTCAAAGGTAGGTTA
>JAQFXM010002470.1:0-24649 GCA_034693345.1 Entomobrya multifasciata
TTGTGTATGCCATTCAACCCGAGATTGAACCTTATCTCGCGATTATCTAGCTTTTTTACCATAAAGTATGCGAGCCTGAGACTCAGACTCTGAGTATATATACATATATTTACAGCATATAATAATATGTATATAGCATACTTTCATTTGTTGACTTTTATGTACTTTCAGCTCAGAGGACTGAACAACTTGTCCTTGTCATCAGCAGACGTCCGCTTTGCAGACACAATGAAAATTTCATTATCCTACTGTTCCTCACATCTTTTTAATTAAGGTTTTAACTGATTAAATACCTCTGCCTGCCTACCAACCATGCATTTCTCTATTTATTATTCATTTTGTCGTGTCCGCTTACATTCTTTTATTTTGTACGTGGGTAGACTTGTTGCTTCCAGTTCGGTGTAAAACGATGTGAAAGCTTCAGGTAACGGTTTGGCCTGCGTCATACTTATTTGTTATCTGTCCGAGCGTACAACGCGACAACAACAAGTCGATGTTATGTATCATCTTTCATTTGATGGGGACTTTTTTCTTTGGAGAGAATTTTGTTCGTAGTACTAGCATTACAACAACAGCATACAATCTATCATCATGAAATGGATTACCTAGAGTAACTAATAATCGTACAACTTACTCTACTTGTATGTTCTATAGAATAAAACAATTTTAAAACGTTCTTTGCAAGCTGAAACTTACTTTCCTCGTGTTACATTATCATCGATATTCAACACTGTGAAAGTTAAAAATATAACACATAGCTAAATCATCAAAATGTTAGGATCCAAGGTTGGACAACGGCGTTATCAAGACATTGAAAAGGAGCTTCCACCACGTCTTCGCAAAGAACCAAAACCGGGGGATAATCCTCTGAAACGGCCTTACCCACCTCATCGTAAAGACATTGAAGTTCTTGATTATTTACTAACAGGCATCCCAAAAGAAATTCCAACCGAGTTTGTAGACAGAGACAAACGAACAGCGACAAGGCCACAGGGAATGCTGTACTTTCATGTTTTAGACATTCAAGGTGTCAACTTGTCTAATAAAGGTATTTTAAAGATGCGAAGTTGCAAATTCAAGACTTTCAAAGATTTTATTGTAATATCCAACTAGCATTATGCGTAAATAAATTGCTCTTTATAGATTTTATTCCTGGTGCACCATTTTGTATTTATGTGGAATATGAATGTCAAGGAGTGATCAAATGTTCGTTTCCAGTGAGTTCATTTGGCAAGTCTAAAATCCGCATTGACCATTACGCTCATTTCAGTGCAGAGGTGTCAGAAACTCGCTCGGATGAAGCAAACGACTTTGTCATTCATGTTTACGCTTTTCAAAATCCGGAAAAGCATTGGCTCATTGGAAGTCAACTTCTTCACATGTATAACTTTGTTCGCGATATTCATGGCATCACCACAATTAATATTCAGGATGATTTAAGTTACTACGTTGGTCGAGTAACTTTTGAGTATGCCTGGGCATATGGCTCATTTGGATATGGATACAGCAATCAGCTACTCAACACAAAAAATCCTGTATATGAAAGTGTGTGCCATTCTATGTTTCCCCGAATTTCTCCAAGCACGGATGACCTAATTGATAACCAGTTTCGTGTTCGAGTACCCAAACGGCTACGTCTAGTAAATTTGCATTCACTTCTTGTCCGAGTTCCGCTTAAGGGAAAAAGCAAAGTGACAAAAAGTGGAGTAAAACTCAACAAGAAAGACTTCGAAAAGGAAGCAAAAACTATTATATTTCGACGTGTCAAATTTTCTCGGGGTCGGCCTATTCATGTAGCACTAAATCTGGATATTCACCAAAAATTTATGGAGAACGACTTTAATCAATCCTACGGAGAGTTTTTATGCATGCGGAATAGGAAGGAACGGCTACAACACTTGACGAGAATGTCGGATGGTCGATTGAAGGACCGATATGAGACCGATGCAAGTGGATTATTTTACCCCATGAAACAGTCTAAGGACTGTAGGGCTGGACTTGGCATTAAAAAACCACTTGCTTGCCCACCTGGATATTTGGAACATCAACTTCATCCAAAGTCATGCCCCGCTAAGCAGCCAGTTAAGCTATCGGAGAAGGATGAAGAGTTTATTTCGAAAATCTCCTCAGCCCCTCGTTTTTCAGGATACTTAGCTTATGTATTCGGCTACGTGAATGAGGATGAAGCCCATAATATACCAGTGGAGCAATGCAAATTTAAGGTGGCTCCTTATGCATTTTTGGGTGGAGGATCAAATGTAGAAGATTCAATGACTTTCTTCGAACGAGTTGCCTATCATGCAAAGAGATTCGGGTATCAAACGATTCTATTTTTAATTTGGATATGGAGGTTTATTTTTCCATCTCGTAAGTACAATACTGATTTGGTAAGTACAGTATTCTCAAAAAAAAGTTTCAAATAGATTTGTTATGTCTGTGTAATAGTAATAAGTCAGTGGCTAAGGATAATTGTTTTTTGCTACGAACTTTAGCTTCCAGAGATTTCTGTTACTTTACCATCTCCAGCCGACTCTACAACCGAATTTTACGCTCACTGCGTTCAAGAAAAGGTTTACCCCAAACAAGATGACTTATCTCAAATAAAGCGACAAACTAAGCAACTTGTTCGACAATCAAGGAGAAAAGATGTACTTGACGATGATGATGATAGTGACGACGACCAATGGGAAACTGAACCTGAGACTAACGACGTTCCAGCAGCCACTAAAGGACGCAATTTTAGAAGAGTTCGAGATGTAAGACCACTGGCGCATGTTTAAATGCGAATTCTGCAGTAAGAGCAGTGAAAACGCCTCGCACATACCTTAAAGTGTTCTTTGTTTAAATTTAAGTATTTGGATAATTTGTATAAAATGGGGAATGAGAAATAATTAGCGAATATACTATATTTTGTCAATTGAATTAACATTGTTAAATACATTTTCAAGTAAATCAGATAATAAAGTTTGCACAATATACATGTAAGTGTACAAACTCCACACATGCCAAAAAAGTATCACAGCGAAACTTTTCTGTGGGGCTACTTGTTAAAAAATGAAGTTCGGACTTCACCGTTGTTTTGTGCTCATCATGATTATAAGGCAGCCAGCCAGGTAAACAAAGTAAAGGGTGTACAAAACGAATCCGGACAAAACTCAAATTTAACTAGACGTTTTATCGAAATCGTTATCGCTTCATAGTGCATATATTCTAATTCTACGCAGTTTTATGCATATAAAAACGACTTCAGTGGATCTCTGAACCCTTTAATACGTTTTGCACACATCAAAACAAAAATGCATTCATATACTGTTTATTCCAGCATACAAAATCGTTAAGTGAAACAATATAAACAACGCTTTCCCCATTCGATTTCAACTCCAATATGCCAATGCAGTATGTCAAATTATTCCTGCACTCAAGTAGATTAAAAATTGCTAAACAGTTTGAATTTCCACTGTAGTGTGTGAACGTAAGCCTAAGCAAAGTCTAAAAAGGCATAAAAAATCTCCCAAACACAAAGTTAAAGTTCCCAGCCTCAGGGTTTTCACAAAATAGCATAATTATTTACATGTTTTGGTTTGTTTTAAAGCCAACGTTTTGCGTTTCAAAATAACGTAAGTAATAGGATCTAATTTTGTATCATAGCGATAAAACAAATGGAAACAAAAAGAATCAGTTATCAACCCACAAAAAATGCTTTGATGGAAAATTTTGAAAATCATCATTCGATGTATATAGTAATAAAAAATGATCCATGGATATTTATGACAAGTTTTGGGGCGTTTTCAAAAGCTTACGATTCAGAGCAACTATCATAGGTAAACTTATATTAATAATAGTTGAAACGTTGAATTTCCAGGTCAATGTTTAAAAGCATGTTTTAAAATGCCTGGAAAACCCACAAAAAACTTAGTTTTTATAATGCTCTGTAAAGACAAGTAAAAAGGTCGAATGAAATATAAATGTATGTTAGTTTTGTACTTCAAACAATGTAGTTTCTGAAAAAAAATCCCGTCAACTCATACGATGATTAGTCTCTCAGTAAATTAGATTTGAATTTTGTCCGGATTCGTTTTGTACACCCTTTATATAGTTTAGTAATTTAAAAATGCATTTTTCACATACTAATTGGTCCCGTCATTTTCACCAGTCCATTTTAAATTTCCATGTAGCAAATTTTCTCATTTTGATATGGCTGTGCTCCATTCCCTCTGTACACGGACAATGGTGGGCCACTGATCCAGTCCGGCAAAATCATGTTCCTGCTAATCATATGCCCACACTAAGTGATACCTGTGATTACCGAACGTACATAGACTTCTTCAAAGAAGTGGCTACTAGCAGTGATAGTGCAATTCCGTATAACAAAGTAGTCGGCAAGGAATACTTTGATCATCCCCATGTACGTTTATAAAATGAAGAACGTCAAAGACTTCTTACTTTTAAAAAATCACTTTGTTTTTTAAGGCAACTAAAGAGAAACCCAAATACATGAATCCCGCATACCTCTGCATCCGCACAGACGACGACAAGAACATTGATATCAACCAATTCGACTGTCTTCCCGATCCTCTAGACATTGATAAAGTGAAAGGCACCTGTGGTTGCGGAAGTCGTTGGAGTCGTATAGATTTAAATGATCCAAGTCGAAGCTACATTGGTTTAAACACCACTTCTCATTCGTATGAATACTTGTCCTACAACGGCCTCGACAAGTTTCTTACAAAAGAACGCGTACCCGGTACCACAAATCAATTTGAATGTGTAGCCCACAGATTTGGTCACTGTACTTTGGACGAATACAAGAATAATCCGGGTTGGAATATTACCAAATGCAAGAAGGGATTTAAATGTAGGAACATTTCGGTTTGGAGCCCAATTAAAAAATCGGCAATTGTGAATAAAAATACAGGGGAATGGTATGGCTTGTGCATTAGTGACGAAACTCCGGATGATTTGTTGGATCCTTTTGCTAATAGTTCACCCACACATTATGAAACACAGCTTTTTAGCGTGGTAGTCTGCACGGCAATCATTTTTCTTGTATCAACATTTCAAAATTTATCAAGTACCAAAACTCATTTATAAACAGAAATAAATCATATAACACTAAAACGACTGCTCTTGAAGTATTCAAAGTTAACGATACTATTTAATTCACGTTCACAAGTGTTTAAAATGTAATCCTTACAAACTTTAAACATATTATATTCACAAAAAAACTATGAACCTTATTTCTGGCTGAACATGTACAAAAGTCAACTTAATTTTTTATCACAAATTCTGGAGAATGCTTTCACCATTGATGAGATCCTCCAGGGTGGACATAGCCACAAACCATACAGACGTCCTCTTCGGGGTCTTCTGGCTCTGGTGTTCGAGAACGACGACGACTTGGAGGTTGTTGAGGACTAGGACAAGGGCTAGGTTGTCTTGGCTGAGGTGTTGGGGTCTTTGGTGGGTTTCCTCCTCCGGCTGGATTCTTAGGTTGGGATGGAGGCTTACCAGGTAGGTTCCCTCCTCCCGATGCTCCTCCAGGTTGGGCGGGAGGATTACCAGATTGGTCTCTGCCACCCGATCGTCTTTTGGGTGTTGAATTATCATCAGGATCATTATCGTCATCCTTTAAAATTTACGTATAAATATATTTTGTAAAGTTATTTAAGGATTAATAAGTTGAAAACTTTACATATTCATGTGTCTTAAAAGCAAACCTACGTTGTCTATCCCAAAAAATCCATCTCCTCCAACGTTATTATCTGCCCAAAGTATAGCAAGATAATTGGCAACGCCAATGATCACTGCAAGTAGTGCCCAGCCTCTAAATAGCTTCCATATTTGCGAAGCGCAACCGAGGGATTGACCCCATCCATCATGTGACACTCCCAAAAAAATGATAACTGTGGATCCAATCATTCCCCGCATAACTGATTGCTGTAAATCTTCGTAAGCCATTCTCTGGCTGATTATTCTCACAGTTATAATGAACCAGAAAAATTTGCCAGCAATTGTGTCAGATGATGGGAAACCGAACATACTTAAAAAGTAAACTTGCTGTGTAGCTTGACACTTTCAAGTATAAAAATATATTTGTGTTTTTTAAATTTGTGTGTGCATGCTTATCTTGGATCATCAACCATGGCATGGCTAAATACTAAAAAAATATTTAAGACCTCAGCTTCCAAGCAAAGTATGCACAATGCACTGCGTCAGGCCCCGTTGCGTTCTTCCTGTTATCTCAACCTTTTGTCTTTGTTCATTTTTAATACACAGTTATTACACCTACGCCAGCAGGTGCAATGTACCCCACGTTGGGTACCCAACAGCGCGAAATTCAAACTCATTATAGTTTAAACTTACGAAGGTAAACAACACAGTCATCTGGAAAAGCATCTGCTTGTGAATGTTTCAAAGTTCCATCTTCTGAATTCATTCAGCCAGTGCATCGGCTTTAGGAATTTATAATTTTTAAAATTATTGGAAGTTAAAAAGTGCGTCAAGTTGTGATTAAGTCATAATGGGAGGTACTGTGTCAGCAGATAAAGCTCCTCCACCACCTTTCTTCACACTAGATCCCTCAATTTGCAAAACAACGCCAGATTATTTTAATGGAAACTTGGTGGCTGATCCTCAATATGGGTTTGACCTACAAGGAAAGAGGAGGAAGGAACGAGGTAATTGTTTTGGTGTTAATTAGATAGCTTATGGTTTTATCTTTATTTTTGAAATGGAAAGAAAAGCTAATGATTTGTATGGTTATTCGTTTTTAGTGATGGTAGCCTCCCAAGAAGAAATGGAGTCAGCTAAGGTTCCTCTCCATTTCCGGGACTATTGCGCTCATAAATGGATTGGATTGGAGAAATGTAAGAAGGACAAGTTTCCTTTCGTCTACAGATGTCATCCTGAGAAACATGAGTATGAGCATTGTCAATTGGAAGAGTACGTTTAACTACATATATTAATTCATCCGTAAACTGATTTTAAGTTTCTCCAGCTATTTTATGATTTTAATTGATTGTTGTTCTTACTTTGTGTTTAGTTATCTAATCCGAATGAAGGACTATGAAAGAGAACGACGCCTGTTGCACCGTAAAGTACGAAAGGAAGCCAAGGCACAGAAGGCAGCTAGCGCTGATGACTAAAGCATCTAGTTTATTAAAGGAGTAGTGTGTTCCGTAGAAAATTAATTACAGAGAACAAAATCAAGTCAAGTAAGAGTTGCCATTTATTTCAAGCATTCTTTAGTTAATAACTACTTTAAAAGAACGAAATCTTTGCTATTGTTCAAAAATGAATGCTCAGTTGGTGAACGTTAGATACATTGTGGAAAATATGTTAACTTTATTCAAATTGATGTCTGCAATCAACGTATAGTTTGTAAATATATTATGTTAAAACGTAAAACGATGTCATTTCTTCTGCATCTTTTTTAGGTATTGGGGTCATCAAATATTAGTGAGAATGACTTGGATATTTCGTCCTAAAACAATTCAATACAGTTTTAGCTTGATAATATGTACACATACATATAATAGTTCGTTTCTTAAATACCTTTAACAGAAAAGTAGCTTCATATGATTTTTGGACCCATTCAACCACCTCTGTAGCCGTTGGTAGTTTTATTCGTTGGCTAGAATCGCCTTCTGCGTTACCATTTGGTTGTAGGTATTCCAGCCATAATTTTTCCAAGTTTTTCTGAAAATATATTTTGCAAGACATGAGGTTTATTTAGCAAAAGGGAAATTATAGATATGTGCATGTATGAAAAGCATGAACATACCAGAAATGCACTTTTAATATGCACGTTTAAAGGCTGCAATTTAATAGAACACCCAGCAGGAATTTCCAGACATTTGGTTGCACAATCCTGAAACTTATTTTCAAGGTGCGAATGTATTTCATAGGAATCCAGAATAATTAAAGCTGGGGTTGCCACTGATGTGGTCCACACTATATCAATCCATCTTTCAAGGCATGCCACCGAAGGTTCTGTGGTTGTACGGTAGTAAGCGACAACACAACTTTGAGGAGTGTTGTAGGCTTGATTAATTGAGCTGGGAAATTCACCCTATTTAGTTAATTAAATGTTTTACTAGACCTGTAGATCACTAGTTGTTTAGCATATTGGAATAATATAAACTTACTTTGACTATAACCATTGGTGGCAGTAGTGTTCCATCAGCAAGCATTCCCAGAACCACTGTAGCGTCGCAGTTCTTGACTGATAACTTTTTCAGTCTTGAAATTCTACTTTCTTGAGCATCATCATCCTCATCACTTTGATGATCTTTATCATCCAGCTTCAGTTTACTACTGGTTGGACTCACGAAACTCAATGGAATTTCGTCCATACATCCAACACAATTACCAGGAAATCTGGTCAACAATTTCTTTAATTGAGTCTTAAAGTGCCCCACTTGGTGTTCCAAATCGGTTGGTAAACGATCTCGGTAGATCCCGTAATCCCAATTAATTAAAATGTGGTTTCTCTTAAGGAATCGCAGGACCCATCCAGTTGATGCTTTAAATGTTGGTTTAATTTCCATCAGAGCAGTTTGCGCATAATTTTGGAGGTCTCTGTACGAAACAACTTGGTTATTATCGTAAACTTTGAGAAGATGTGTGAGTACCAAAGCGTCTTCCTCTATATTTTTGGATGTCATCATCGTCCCCTTTTTCTTTCCTATTCTTTCTTGGAATCTTCTATACCATCCATAAGAGCATTCGATTTTCAAACGACCATGTTCTCTGTATATTTCTCGAGCTTTTTCACGAACCTCAGAACTGGGCACCTTTCTAGGATGCTGGCTTTCAATCCAGTTTTGAATCTCTTGCTCTACTTTGGCATCAATTTCTTTTGGTTTTGGTTTACATTCGTGGGACTGAAAGTTTTTCATTTCTATTGAAGCCGCTGTGAGAACGGGTAAAGATTTACGAAGCTTGGAAAGGTTTTTTCTTCGCGAGTGTACTACAGCAGCTCGTGCTCTTGTACTGCTGGTAGGTTGACATTTGGCTGTGGTAACCCATTCAAATATACGTTTTTGAGAAATGGCGAAGAAACGAGCAGACGTCCGTTGGCCAAGTATTTCAGCGTAATGGCGTACCTCTTCCTTGAATTCTGATGGGTACTGTGAAAAATAAAGGTTTAATTTCAATTCAATCATCATCATCACAAATCATCGTGAAGTTTTCATTTTATTTATTGTTTTATGATTTTGTGATTTTTATGCAAACAATTTCTACAATACATATATGCTTTTTTTGAAAACGTTCAGTCTTTTATTAACCATTTATAAATTAGACAAAAGTTTCGGATAAAAATCTAACTATTCTTTAACAAAGCACCTTTCCCCAAGTTCATACATTTCTCTGCAATTTTCACTCGCTCCTTCAACGCTTTTAATTCTTCCGGAGTCAATTTGGATACAACGACAGAGCCGTCACTTGTTGTAATCGAAGTTTGAAGCATAAAATGGCTCAAGAACAAACGAAGACTTTCCCTAAATAAACCAAGCTTTTCAGCCATGGCCGGTTTCATGAAAATCTCTTGCATGTTGTCCACTTCCTTCTGCATAAGTATTCCTGTGAGGATCTTTTTCAAGAATTTCAGTTTTACTTTATCCATTTCGGCGTATTCGATAACTTTGAGGGTGGATAGTGGTAGGGATTTGTCGTTGATTAGGTGGACAAGGAGAAGAGCCAAATTTGTGTGTTGATGGCTTGCTAAGCTGTCCAGGTCCTTCAGACGGTCCCACAAGTTAAATTGTAGTGCAAGCTGTACGAAACAATGAAATGAAACAATACAATGAACAATGTCATACTTGTATATATACTACTTTTCATATTTGTAAAAAAATGTGGCTAATTTACCATCAATTTTCTATCCATTGCACAAAATTTTGATACAATGTAACCATAATATGGATTATATTTCTTCTCTTGCAGGCAACAATATGCTGCAACATGCATAATTTCTCTGTCTTGATTATTGCGCAATCCTAAATGGTTGAGTTTTTCAAAAGCGTCCATGTAGTCCTGAAAAAATAACCACACTAAATTAACTCAAATTTTCAAAGCCAAGTACAGCTTCTCATTGCATAGTGAAAGTGATGGCCTACCTCTGCTGTCATTAAAATACAGAATATGTTCCTCCTCGTATCCGTATTCATCCCTTGTGCCTTTGCCCTCCTCAAAAGCTTCGCGTGCTTCAGAGCATCTTCCGAGCTCATTGCGGCATTAGTTGAAGGGTCTTGTTCATTTTGTTGATCTGTTTGTTTGCCAGCCCAAGCTGAGCCTACAATCCACCATCTTCCTGCTTTATCGGCTGCAAACAAGTTAGAAAAATAAAATAAAATAGTTACTAATTTGTAAAACCTGAATCGAGTTTCAAAATTGCTTTGATAGATACATATACGTACCATTCAAAAGATCTTGCAATCCGATTTTTAACTCGCTAACATAATTTCCTGGATGTAAATGACTTTTTAAAATTTTCTGCAAATGTTCTCCAAATGACGGATCGTAATTAGGAATTTTGGTCATGTTGTTGTTCCGGATAGCCATTAAGATTTCCAGCATGAATTTGACCTTCGCACTCCTAAAAACAAAATATAAAAATTCAACAACTGTTTCAACGTAATTTCGAGTTAACTTTTAGTTAAACACAAAAGTGTGCACAAACTTACCCATCCGATCCTGACTGCATCTTTGAGGCTTTTTGTTGCAGAGTTAAAATCAAATTTTTCAGAGCCGCTGGATCGTCTTTCCTCAATCTAAACCCAATACTACGAAGAACAGTAAGAATTAATTCTACGTCTTTGGATTTAAAGCTATCTCCGAGAAATTTGAGTATGTCATAAATAAGGCAAGCGTCCACGATCTACAATATAAAAAAGTAATTAGTGAACATACTTATCTCACCTCAGACATCTAAATTCTATTGAAATTAATAATTTCAAAGCTTGCCTTAAAATGGTAAATGAATGATACAATTAGCAAAAGATTTTCTAATTGTTTATCTTCGTCATTTTGCTTGGTGTCCAAATCATTATATTTCGACTTGAATTCTTGGACAAACGATTGAATGAAAAAGGCCCCTGAGAAAAAAAAGACACTTTTAATTACAGCAAAAAACATGCAACCGTGATAAAAAATTATTAGTAAGCAACGTAATTTAGTATTAAGTAACTTTTCTAACCAATTTCCGTTCCAACATTAGCATGCAAAATCGCAATGAGCATTACATGCTCCAAAACAACTCTTTCTGGCATCAGTGAATTTCTAACTAACGCCACAGTAAGAAGCTCCAACATTGTTTGATTCATTTCATTTCTGCTGTTCGTCATATACAGTTCTTCGACCTTTAAAGATAAAGTCAAGTTACAGAAACCTCCAGAAATTATCTATACTTGAATATTTGTGTCAATTAGCGTTTCGGTGGGTGCAACTTACCTGAGTGGCTATACTATGCATATTATTCTCAGACAATCTGTTCAACAATCCTTTCAACTGCTTCGCTATTTTCTCCCTTTTCGATGGATTACCTCGCAATGCTGGAGGAATATACTTGCCACTACTGGCAGCAGCAGTACTCGTTGATTCTGACGTTTTTTCTAGTGTTGTATTACTCAGCTACAAAACAAATCAATAAAAAATGTAAACTTGTAAAATATTATTTTAATTTCCTTAAACTGGGATTATAAACTTACAACGGAACCATCTTTAGATCTCAGTCTGCCATAAATATCCTCCCACACTCCATCATCCTCTTCCTTTTCTTCCTTCTTTACTTGGGCTTTTTTCTTGGGTTCCTTCACGGCCTTTTTTGTTTTCTTCTTCTTTTCTTCGTCACTATCTACCTCATCTAAGCTCTTATTTTCGTCACTTCCCCCCAAGTCCGACGCCTCTCCTTCCCCATCCATATCCTCGTCGGAAGCATTTACTTCTTCTTCACCACTACCATCGTCACCATCTTCAGCTTCTGAATCTACAAAGCCATCTTCTTCTTCCTCCTCCTCTTCTTCACCTTCTTCACCTTCTTCATCATCATCCATATCGATTTCCGAACCTTCTTCTTCTCCAACGTCATCCATATCCTCCCCAAGATCATCCATCTCGCTACCCATGTCACTCTCATTACCTTCATCATCTGAAGATTCTTCGTCACCTTTCTTCTTCTTTTTACTGGTTCTTTCGCAAACTTCTAACAGGACTATAAATCATAAAAACAATTTAATTGAAACATTGAAAAACTAGTAGTACTAAATGAGAAATAACAAGTCTCTTTTTAAACTTACAATCCAACCCATCAGTCCTAAATGATTCCGGTATCGCTGCCTTCTTGTTCAGCTTCAACTTTTTCGACAACTGATTAATATACCTCTCCTCCTCCTCATTTTCCTCGATCAACCTCTTCCTCCTCACCTCGTCCTGTTCCTTTCGCATTTTCTCCTTATCAAACTTCAATTCCTCTGCCATATCAATACTTTCCTTCCCCTCCAACTTATTTCTCACAGCTTCCCTCACAAACTTTTCATCCTCATCTTCTTCGTCCTCCTCAGACTCATCACTATCCCCTCCTTTCTTTATATTCTTCTTCTCCTCCTTCTCTCGCTTCTTCTTTGCATCCTCACCATTCTTCTTACTCTTCCTTTTCTTCTTCTTCTTCTTTTTACCCTTTCCCCCAAGTGCCTCCGCTGCCTTACTCACCAAATCCTGTCTACCAACTTTCGCAAGTAAATATTGATGTTTCTGAGCTTTCTTCATTTTCCTTTGTTCCTTCCTAAGTTCCTTCCGGTTTTTCACACTGGTCAGTGGACTTTTCATGATCATCGGCGGTTTTGTAGGACTATCCGATTTGGAATCATCTTCAGCATACGCCCGCCCACGCAATATTTTCGTCTTATTTTTCTTTCTACTCGGCACCTTCTCCATCATTAACAGTTTAATTAACTTTCACAAGTAACACCAGTTTAACTTCAAAATGTTCTTAAAAATGCAAATGCACAAAAACATGCTTTGATGTTTTCATAAACAAAACAAACACGTGTTTACGCATTCATTCATGCACTCAATGCACTCTAGCTTTGCATTGAAAATCTATGTGAATTTAATATGCGCGCTTTTTATCAAAATGCCCCGAAATCATTAACCTTGCCATTTTGACAGGTTGGTGAATGTCAAAGCTGCGATGAAAACAACAAGATATTTTTTTGCTATTCGCGACCGCGACGGTTTTTGCAAGCAAGCCATTATGCATGAAAGTGAAAGCTTTCACTTTGCCTTGTAAGCATTTGCCTTTTTACTCTTAAAACTTCCATGAAAGTAGATCCACATATCCCAATATTGAAATGGAATGAAAAATTATATTTAAATATTTAACTAATTAACCTATTAAAGGATACTTACAGTTACCCTTTTTTGGTCGGAATGATTTGCACCTTCACATGTCCCATTTGATTCAGGGTCTCCATTACTTTCGGATGCGTTTGCGTTGTTGCACTGGGAAAATCGTGACCACCAACTTTTAAACCATGGATTCTTTCTTGAAACCTGTTGGTCTGCTGTAATTAAAGGTTCCAGATTTTGGATAAGCTTCTCACGAAGAATATTTAAATTAGTCTCTTTCGTTAATCCGCCTTCCATCCTTTCCTTCCCCAGGATGGTAACAATTTGCTGAGTAATTTCATCTTGTTTTGTTTCTGACAATCTTTTAGATTTTAAAGCAGGTAACTGTTTTGGAACCTTCTCATTATCACTAAAAGAGGTAGATTTTGCGGGAGACTTTAATTCCTTCACTTTCTCCTTCAGTGCTGAGGTTTGTTTTAAATTGTGAACCCAATCAGAGATGGTTGTGGGATGAACTTTAAACTTGGCTGCTGCAGCAGCAATTGTTTTCTTTCCATATTTACAAGTTTTGGAAGAGGTACCCTGTTTATGCTCAGGTACTTGGGAATTTCCATTTAAGTTGTCATTGCCTATTTGATCGCTTTCTCCCTCTGCTAAATATTTTAACACTTTTGCTTTAAATTGAGGAGCGTAGCGCTCAGCAGATAAGCTTTTATGGTGGTGATTGTGTGGAAATTGGTGGGAATTTGGGTAAGATGAAGAAGGTCTGGGATTGGATTGTTCCATGTTACCTTTCTCTCCCTTTCCCTTGTTAACTTTGTTCAATTTACGATTTAATTCACATAAATTAAAAAATTGTAACTTTTACTCTAAATGAATGCAGACAGTAGATGCATTTTGGAGTATGTACATGTGAGAACTGTGAAC
The DNA here is from genome assembly GCA_034693345.1 of Entomobrya multifasciata. NCBI lineage: Eukaryota > Metazoa > Arthropoda > Collembola > Entomobryomorpha > Entomobryidae > Entomobrya > Entomobrya multifasciata. The sequence goes on from JAQFXM010002470.1 coordinate 14,278, forward strand.
ATCTGCTTTCCCTTTGTGACGAGATGATGATGATGTGATCTTTTGGAGATGCATTGCGCATAGCACAAAACATAAAATGTCAGCATTCATGCCAAAAAAAAATTCGTCTGAATATTCAATGATTTTTGATTAAAACCGATTACAAATATTAAAAGATTTATTGCTTTATGGTAATGCTTTGTGTTATCACAGGCAAAATTATATGTAGAAAATATATTCTAACAAAATTGATCGTTTTCATAGACAAAATATTTTACTTATAAATATATTTTTACCAGAAAACTTATTGTAATATTATTCCGGGTTGATAAGCTGCATTTTTTTGTTCACCCATAAGCTTTGGTTATCAAATCACCGTAATTGAGTTTAACAGCTAGCTAAACTATTTATACATTAATTTTATGTTTGAGTATAAAACTGGCAAGTTTGTATTTATCGTAATTATATTGAGCTTACTTAATAGCTACCCCAACAATATGTGGACTAATCATGTGTATTAGCTTGGAATCTTGGTTTTGAATTTCACTATCCAATTCAAATGTACTTATGTCTACATCCTTAAATCCTGTTTTCACAATATCAATATCAATTGGTCGAAATCTGCAACCATCATGAAGCCATTTCCAAAGACCAACACAGTTCGCCATTCTTTGAAGTTTCCAAAGTTTTGTATTCGTTGGAGCCAAAACGTGTTCCAGGAAATAAAAATGACCGCCCTGTCAAAAAAATTATAAATGTAAATTACATCAATTTAAATTTTTCAGCAAAATGTTTTTAAACTTTTTTAAAGTGAGAATGCTTACCGGAACGAGAACCCTCTTAATTTCTTTCAAAACTTTGGAAACACTTTCCACACAGCAAAGCACCGTTGTGGTCACTACAACATCCACACTATTTGAAGGTATTCCCCTAAGTCGCTCCCCAGGGCTGACCACAAATCTTTCCAAGTTAATATCCGGAAACCTGTCAATGTTATCCCGAAAGTAGTCCAGAAAGTGGGGACTGGGATCCACAACCACGAGTCGACACTGCTGCGGGTAATATTTCAGATTTGAGCCGGACCCTACCCCAATCTCCAAAATTCTGATAACACCTTTGTTTCTCAAATCAATTAGATTGGAGTCGATGTCACTGAGATCAGCGAATAAAGCTTTTTTGATGGGTTCAATCAACTCGTCGTGCAGTTCACTGAATTTCTTCAGGTATTTTGCGCAGTACCTGCGTTGTTAAATGTATTGATTACAATTACTTGATTTTGACTTACTTTAGATTATCCACTTCATCAACTACAAATTTAAAATACTACAGGTTTGAATTTAACTACTTACCATTGGCGAATTATCTGAATCCGGTCCGTCATGAACATAAATATTCCAATGCAAAGTATTGCAATGGGAAGGATATACGTCCAAATTGTATCGCGAATGTGCACATCCACTCGTGCCATTTCTCGGAATGTTTTATGGCTGCTTCACTTTCACTTCCCAAAAATACAAGAGTAAAAGCTGCTGCTATAAGATAGCATGCTACTCAGCTAGACAAATAGGAATCTGCATTTTAACTAATTTAAAATATTAGTGCGTGGGCGTAGAAAATAAATTTAAAATGTTTTGCAAACAAAATTCCATGCAACTCCACATATTCCACAAAATGAGACTAAACTTTGCTCAGAGTATGATATGGCATTTTTAGGCGAGTATAATGAATGAACAACGAAGATATGATAAGAAATGTCAAAATAATAACATGAATCAATCAAGTTCACATTTTGAAGTTTGAACTCTGCACTGGTGAATGGCAGTGATATCGATTTTTACAACATTCCATTCCACACACCATGATCTTGTCGTGTGCCATGCTATGAGTGTGCCTTGATCATTGATATGATTGAAATTGCTATTTATTTCAAACTAATTAGCTAATTATGAAGTTGACTTAGGGAAAATATCTTTGAGAAGTCTGAGAAAAAAATGTTCAGCTGGTTTGCTCTTTTATTTCACAATATTCAAGTTAGTAGTATAATATGTAAGAGTGGCACATGCCAGACCAAGCATGCCGGACACAAACAGGATGTATTCCTTCTTCATTCTTGATTCTTCAAATATATTATGATGATCATGATCATGGTCATCTTTGATTACCCAGAGCATTCATCTTTCTATGTATTATTATATGTGTGGTCAATCGACATTTGACATCAATTCTACGAACTTCGTAAGCACGTGAATGAATTCTTGACCCCTTAAAATGCTCATTTTGATTTCAATTAGTAAATGTCCATGCAATTCTGGGAGCATTGATAATTCTAGCAAGGTGAACGGTTTAATTATGCTTTCTTAAGAATTTTTTAACGAAAATCGGTACAGGAAATCATGAACTTTTGCTTGTTGCAAAAAACAGAAATTTTTAACGCTTTATTTTCTTTTCCAATGATAAATTGCCCTTTAATTACAAGAAAAACATGGTAAAGGTAAAACATTTGCTTCAAAACTCATAAAAATCTTTTGAAGTTTTTTACTACCCAGCTTTTCATTTTATGACCGTTTTTTACTCATATTTTTTTACGACACTTATGTTTCTAGACCACATCTCGTCATATATATGTCCAACCCCCTATTTAACTTGCTCTTGTTATTCTAAACATCAACTCATCCATCATATCATTGCAATTTTCCCAATTTATTCTTCGTTTTTTCTACTTCTGTTTTTTTCAGGGATTGAACATTACACGACGACACCATACATTCAGGAAATGTAGGAGTCAAAAGTAAATTGAGAAGTGTTTTCTGTAAAGCTAATATATATTTTTTTCAACAGACCATATAGTCTCTACATTCAATTTTCATTTTTATGCCTTGTCGTTCTTCGGTGGACGGACTGACGGAGTCTCTTTTTCCACTCATTGCCATTGCCATTCACCATTGCACATATTAACAGCACCACCAAAAACAACAACACCAACACCACCTTCATTTATTCCCCATTATCATCTCGTTGCATCCTTCTCCAGAGCCACAGCTAGAGCTCCATCCGACAACCCTACAAAAATAATTAAATTCTTAACTAAATTAATCGTTCAAACAGTCTAAAAATACTTCCCAGTGATCATTACACCTTTCCTGAGAAAATTTCTCAGAAAAATATCACTGATTCTCCCAGTTTCCTGGAATAATCAACAGTTATACTAGCTCTACATCGGGCATTGCACGTAAGACAATTTACTTCCCAAAAAAACCAATTTTTGCAGCAAATTTTCCAGAATTTTCCCCAAACCCCTTCCCTTAAATTCTCTGATTACCCCAAGAACAATTACCAGGATTTATAATCAATTATTTAACTGAATTTCTTTAATTTTAATTTTTTTAGTGTCGTCATCAATTTTGGAACAAGTTGTCTCCCAGTTTACTGGATTATAAGGCTGAATAGGTAAGAAAAAATTTAGCCAAGTTACTCATCATACTTTTCTCTTTAAAATTCAGGAATTTTCCAGGAATTGTTAAGGTCATTTTAAACGTTTTCTGGGTAAAAGTTCATGGCATTTTTTTTCTAGGGCTCTCATATCATAATCATATGAAACGATACACTCATACCACAGAAAAAAAATCATCGTTATCATCATCTCTTCAAATTTGCTTTATACACGAGTATTAGTAGAGTTTAAGTACAAGGGCAAAATATATCTACACAAGGCAGTTTTAGAACAGCAGAGTACAAAGATGTTTTTCTCGAGAGAGAAATACAAGGAGAGGAATGGAACCTCATAAAATCCTTGTCTGGCAAGCAAAGTAATAAAACTCCATACACCATTTACCATACAAGCCACGCACTCCAAAAAAATTAAGTGTGAAGTGAGTGTACATTCAGAACATGGGTAAAAAAGGGAACAATTGGATATTTTGGAAAAGGTATACTCTATCTTGAATACTCACAAAAGTCCCATGCTGAACCCACGTTTGCCTCAAGAGAATGAATGTGAAATGTGAACCATTCGTTCAACATGCAATGTTCAATGTAGAAGAATATTTTTAAACATGTAAAATGCAGACAGGTACACATGTAGTAAAAGGATAAAAATAATAGGGATTTGTGCATAAGCTTATGAGCAAATTTATTCTCGAGACTCTGGTTAGTGGAATCATTGGACTTTGAATACATGACCGAGCTAAAAAAACAAAGTCTATCTTGCAATGTAATTTTTGGGATATGGGAAAAATGGAAATCAATTTTGTATGGTAAAATGTTATACTAAGGATCTTTGTCTTTTTTCCTCATACGAAGAATATTGAATGAAATGGAGTTACACATTCCAAAAAGGCACAAAGTAAGTTGAGCTATAAAGCTGGTTGGCGGAGAAGGTCGAAATTGTAAAAAAATATAATAATATTAAAAGGTGGAGAAGCATCGGGAGAGGAATCACGAATGGCGAAGTAGTTTGTTCTTGGGAGTATGTCTGTTTAATTTTCTGGGGATTCATTTTAATTTAGCCTTTTCCTCAAAAAATTAACTTTGCTAAATAGCGTTGCACACGTTGAGCCTTAAAAAATTGTTGTCTGCTCCGAAAAAGTATGAAAACAGATTTCAGAGGTCCCTGCAGTGCACGCCATTAAAGTTAGCTTTATGTTGCAAGGTGTCATTGTGCAAAACTGACTGGTATAATAAAAAGAAGTGCAGATTTTCATAATTTCAAAATATTTAATTTGCTCCGAAACTTTGTACAGCAAATAATTGCAGAAAATCATGAGAAATGTTTATATGAATTTACAATGTAAGTTAATTGTAAGAAATTTATGTGAAAATTTGTACTCTTTTGCAGTTGGTGAAAGCATACTGCTACGAGTACGCGTGTGTGGTGAGAGTCGATAGGATTAGACTAAAGAACCAAACCATTGGAAGATCTGCCTGTATCGAGGTGCGCCATCCATTGAGGAAATCTTTTTGGTGTCGTCGAAAACAGGTAAAGGGTCTCATGACTCATTCATTATGATGTATGATTATTATGAATCAGAATTTGTTAGGAATTCTTAAGATTTTATTTCGAGATGTAAGGTGATTCATGATTTCGATTAGGCCTGACCTTTAAATTTTATAACGATAATCACAGACGCCACACGAAAGTGCACAATTATTTAAAATTCCAGGAATATTTTTGCTACAAATCGCACAAGTGCCGAAATCGAAATGAACTCGTTCTACTGCGGCGCTATTTTCAATTTTTAGCATCACATTCGCTCATGTTTCAGAACGCAAGTTTATCTCCGTGAGCGAATTGCGTGCAGAATCGGATGCGATGAGTATACGTTTTATGTATGCATGAATGATATGATAATCCGGAAGGAAACGTTCCAAAGTAAAATTCAGATTTTATCAGATAAGCTGTAATTTGCATATTTTTGGAGGGTTCTTGGGCGGCGAGGTCAGGTCAGAAATAGGGAACGACTGGAATCATGCGATATCCAAACCAAATAGATCATAGCATGTTTATTCCTCAGGCATCGAACACCTAATCGAGCTGTTGTCGAATTGCAGTTGTGAGTTTGCGAGCCAAAACTTGAACTTGGAGACTGAGAATTGCGTGCATTGGATTGCTACAATTAGTACTTCGTTCATGGGTTCTGGATCTGGAAAGTAATTTCAAAGATAGTTTACTGATTTTAATTGAGGTTTTTGTTGAGTTAACTGTTATTGAGAAGGTTATTTGTTGAATTATATTACGTATTTTCGGACGCTTCATTTTTTTCATGATCAGTATTCGGTAATTGATTTTCCATTTTTGACCCCAAGATTTTCTTTGAGTTCGTACAAGAATGGTTCCTTCTGCGTAATTGTTCATTTAAATTAAGCACCACTAATTGTTTAATAGTTAATGATGGGATTTCCGAGAATTCTAACCGTAGCTTTATTTCTGTGTGTTTTTATTTTTGTAGTTATTACCCTGCGGAGGGAGAAGAAGTCATGAATTCTTCGGGACCTCCTGGCTTAATTCCTCGGGGTCAGCAAATTATTAATTTACAAAGTGGAGGAACTATCACTCTGGGGCGACATGGCCAACCTGTGGCTCTTGCAGGAGGGCATGCTGGAGTGGTCCTTAGTGGTAACCAAAATCAGAATCAAGCTAATAATCCAGGAGCTGTTCGCCGGCAAGGTGCACCACCTCCCAAATGTAAGCTGGCTATAAATTACGTACAATTTCAAATATTAATTGGAATTCCAACAAGCAATCATTTATATTTTTTCATCATGATGGAATATTTTATTTTCCAGTGATGCGGCTAAGATGTCGATTCAGACCTTTACACGACGCCTACATTAAAAACGGTTCCATTGTTGAAAACGATGCAGATGTTATCTTTCTTTGCGGGGATGGTCACCAACTTAAGGCCCATAAGGTCATAATGGCATCTTCCAGCAAGTTCTTCGCCAAAATTTTTGAGGATCAGGTATGTGCATTTGAAATCTAATATAAATCTATAAACAGACACATTAAACATGCATTACATTTTTAATCTTTTTGTTTGATTTCAGACAAGTAAAATGGCCATTGTCTCCGTACCAGACGTAAAAGTTGACGTGATGAAACTAATTTTGCAACTCACTTATCGTGACCGAGTTATTTTAACCATGAGACAGATAAAGGAAGTTGGTGAATTCATTACTCTCTTTGGAATGGCGTGGACGCAGTTTGGCTACGAAGAGTACAGCGGTGAGGAGCAAATGTCTGCTATACCTATGCCACCAATACCCATGAAGCCGGTTGATCTCCCACGCCCCGTATACTCTTCATCTCCGCAACGTCAACAACCTCAAATTGTTCGGAAAATTGTGAACGTTTCTGGAGGACGTATAACCATGTTGCAGAATGAGACCATTAATGGAAATGAGGAAGAGGAGTATGTTTTTCAACAGCAAGTAAGTTCTAAACCCTGATTGTTTAGAAGATGAAATATTATGCTAATTAGCTATTCCAACCTTAAATTTTTAATGATTTCATTTTCGTAGGGCCAGAGTCCACAAGAACGCCACTCCAGAAAGTCCAGGCTTACTCCCCGAGCCGGAACTGAAGGTGACGACATTGTTGAGCAAGATGAGGAAGAGGATCCTGAAAGTGTTATCCAAACTTGGATGTCTAAACTGGGCAAACGGGACGCCCCACTAACATCAACTCCGTCTACCGGAGCAGGTGGTGCTGGCACTGGAACTGGACCAGTGAAAAGAATGCGTGTGGATGAAAGTGGAGAACCTAAGCCATTAAATAGCTGTTCCGTTTGTCGTCAAATGTTCAATACTGAGACAGCTTGGCGTTGGCACGAAGATCGCCACGTGGGTCACAAAATGTTCAAGTGTAAGTTTTGTGACGAACTAAGTAACACTCCGAAAGCTTGCTGGTTACACGAAAGAGATATACATGGATTCAGCGGTCTTCAATTTTATACTGCGCAAAACCAACCTCAACAGCAGCAGCAGCAACAACAACAATCTCAGCAAGTTACCACCCACAACATTGTGCAAAGATTTGCGAATGCGACGCCCCGTCAAGTAGTTAATCCCCACAAGTTTATCGGTTCTCCAGGTCAGCAACTCTCCAAACGGATCAAAATGCAGACACTGAAGAAAGTTCAAGCCCAAAAGAAAAAGGCTGCGACGGAGGGCACAAGGCTTTCCAACATTGGGATCGGTGATCCCAACGGATCTGAGAATCTTCCCGTAAATAAACTGAAACAGTTACACTGGCTATACGTCTGCGAACGCTGTGAGAACTGTGCTGATAGCGCTTCCAAAGCTACCATGCATTATAACCGCTGCTTTCCCGAGAGAGAAAAGAAGTTTGAAGAAACTGTGAAGAAATACCGGCAAGGATTTTATGGCAAAAGTATCTGCCCACTTTGTTCCAGGCGGTATCCTCAGAATAATGGATTCATGATTCACTGTGGCCACCAGCATCAACAATACAGAAAGTTATTTACTCATATTGGCAGTGAAGATCAGTTAAAATGTAGTGGTTGCAAGAAACAGTTTGCTGAGACTGTAAGCTTCCACGATCATTTGAAGTGTACAGCCAAGGGAATATATTACTGTGGATTGGGACAAGAACCTGCTGATGATATTGCTGAAGAGTCGACTTCAACTTCCTCCAAACCAGCTCCAGTCACTCGATCCTCATCTGAAGGAAAACCTGGACGGCAGAGCAGAACCAAACGGCCAGAGTCTCCGATTGAAAGCAAAGCTTATAAAGTGCAGTTCCATACTCCTCCAAGAAGTGCTCGTTTGGCAAGTCGAGTTTTAGCAGAGGCTCAGGCGGAATCGGCAAAGGCTAACCAAGCCAAGGCTGCACAAATTAATTTTCCTCCTGTGGATTGCCCTGTTTGTGGAGACAGTGATTTACCAAACATTTCATCACATTTGCAGACAAAGCATAAAGATTTAAATGTGGATGTGACGAGAATTTCTTCAGAGTTATTGCGATGCAAAGGTTGCACAATAACTTTTGACATTTGCGATTTGCTGGATCACAAGAATTGTATGGACCCACCTCAAGAGACTGCTGCTGTAGCTGATGATGAAGAATCAACAACAACTTCCGCAAGAACTGTAGCAAATCTAAGAAGATCATCTGCTGCCGCTGCTGCGACCACTGCTGCTGCTAGTAAGCCAGCCAAAGCGGCACCACTTGTTGTTGACATGGACTCTCTCCCTCCAGGGGTTGGACGGTCCCCTATCGAGAATATCGAAATTGAAGACTTGCATTCTATTCAAGCTATTCGATCTGCGTTGAAGTGTTTGATTTGTGGAACGACTGCTAAGAAACTTGGCGTCATTGCGGATTGTTTGAGAGCTCACGGTATTCATCGCTGCTCTCTCTGTTTCAATTCATACTGCAACAAAGGAGATTACGCTTTGCATTTGAAAAAGTGTCATGGCTCGGGAGGTAACAAGCTGAAGTGCCCTTTGTGTCCAAAATCATTTGCTAATGCTGGTCAAACTTCTGGTCACATGTATTCTACGCATTGGCTCCAAATGCTGAAAGAGAACGAGGAAGCCATGAAAAGCGAAGAAGAAAATGTTGAAACAAAAGAAGAAGAGACAGAAGTAAAGGATAAAGAGGAATCAAGTGCGGAGATGGATACAAGCGGTAGTAATGGAGAAAGTAAGGAAGAGGAAGGTGTCGAGGAAGCGAAAACTGAAACAGAGAAGAATGAAAGTGCTACTGAAGTTGCCAACGAAAGTGAAACGGTGGAGAAAGACGAAGAAGGAGGGGAGGAGGAAGATGATGACGATGAAGATAAAATGGAAATCGATGAGAGTCCCCAGGCTGACGACACGGAAACGGAAGCAGTTACAGGAACTGCGGAGGAACTTGAGAAAATGTGAAGGGGTGTGGATTATGCATAAAAATTGCTGATGTGATCAGCTTATCATTTACCCTGGCCCTCTAGGGGTCATATTAGTTTTTTAGTCAAATTAAATGTCATTAGAAAACGTAGAATTTTGTTTGTTGATCTTAAATAAGATTTAAAACTATGCTAGAGAAATTAGTGTAACTCGGTTTGTATCTAGAGATTTTTTATAATTTTATATTACTTTACTGCTTATTACTTTCCTTTACTAATAATTGTCACCACCAACGAACTGGAACTAACTTCCATTTATAGTCTTAGTTTTTCATCCAATATATTATTCACAAGTAGACTTTTGAATTGATTCAGGATGGCATTTAGCAAAAGTATGTGTGGTGTAGTACATGAGGCATAAAATATACATTTATTGTGCAGTTTATTTTTAGTTCTCTTTCTTTTTTTAGTGTTATTCATGTTACATAAGTAATTTACATTAACATTTCAATAAAACCGAAGAATCCTAGACTATGTTAACTTTTTGTGCTTCGTTAAATTTTGAAACCACTGTAACAATGTGCTCTAAATATGCCATTTACACTATTGTAGTAGATGAGTCAGATGAGTAATGAACAATTCTCCGAAGACTATGCTGTCAAATCGTACATTGCATGAGTAACGTTATCGTAAGACGATATTGGACTGAGACACATTTTGCACAGGAAAGCATTTTGCCGGTTAATTATCATTAAATTTTGGCTGTTAACCTGCAAAAACATTCTGCGATGCTGCGATAAAATGAACTGCGTACCTACTTAATATTGTATTTTTTCCAATGTATCCTTCTACTATCATAAAAGGCATAAATATATGTAACTTCGTAACTGTCCTAAAAATAAAATACATTTCAATGTCACATGTAGTGAATGTAAATACTTTTAATTTTCTCGTTTACAATTTAGCAGTTTTTATGTAAAAGTTACATAAATTGTATCTGAGTTTTACTCGAAATACTTCACCGTTATATTTTACAAATATCAAAT